>JAQIWP010001445.1:0-15047 GCA_034695525.1 Euzetes globulus
CCGGCGAGAGAGAGAGAGAGAGAGAGAGAGAGAGAGAAGGAGAGGGAGAGAGAGATATTAGTTTCGAAGTCATTCATTCTATTTTTAATCAATATTGCTTTATGAAGAATACTCAAGACTACCTATTTATGCAGTGAACAACAAGCAAAAATAAACAACAAAAAGATTTTAATCATTATGTTAAATATCCATCATCACCTAAAATTTACAATTATACCAATTCCTAGCAATTTTATGGTAAGGTAAATAAATTATGGTTGCCTAGATAAAGCCTTGAGCATAAAAAGCATTGTAGACCTTGGCGGCACCCGGCACCAAATGGATACTTTATCATAAATTGTCAAAAAATAAACGAAAGAAAATACTTCTAACAACAGATAACAATTGTTTGATATCCAGCAACAAAATTAAAGTCTGGATATCATATGATTGAATGAAAAAAAGTTTGTTTACTTTTGTGATACAGAATAGTTTTTTTTGCACAACATTTGCTTTTGAACAGCACTTAGAGGCATAGGTCCAAAGCTTTTTATTCGTATTTAAATTGATTTATAGTCTAAATAGCAATCAATTTACTGTTTTTATGTTTTAAATAAATTTCTGGTCTAATTTTTTCGCCCTTTTATCTCAAATCTAAAGAATAAATTTCGTATTTAATTAGAATTTCAAAAGCTTTAAAACAAGATATTTATTTCCTTTGAATAAATAAGATTTGAAACTTTAGAATTAATTACATTGTATTTTGAGAATAAATTGAGAAATACTGTTTTGAAAAAAGTATGTTTCAATGCAACTGTAATACAATTTTTTTTTATCATTCATTTCCTGTGTATTCATTCATAACAACAAACAACTTATGTTTTACTGAAATATAAGTATCTTATGATATATTCTAAAAAAATATATTTTATTCACTTATGTCAGACAACCACTAATTTATTACTAACTTAACACAACTTCGTATATATGTCTCAAAGCCTGGGGATGGCCAAAGGGGGGGGGGATATTTTTTAAAAATAGAATAAAAATACTCCATAGACTCTCCTCCACAACTGCGATTTGGGGGAGGGATGAAGTTAGCCATTTAAAGCTTAAAACAACTAGAACAAACTCATTTGAGAGGAAAGTAGCAATTTCCTGGTGTTTATTTCTACCTGCCATTTTACTCTATCTTAGAAATCCACTCTGGAAATTTCAATAGATCATTCTCCTTTAATATGGTCTAGATAATTTTCCTCTAACCATCTCTGTTCAAAACCTATTTTAGTTGATAATTGCTCTCAAGCTTTGAATATATCTCTTATAATAAAACAAAATGTAATAAAAAAGAGAATAAAATTAAAACATTTCTTAGTTTTCAAACTGATTCCTAACAGTTGATTACTTGTGTCCTTCAGACTCCAGTAACCAAAGGATTATTATTTCACATTCAAAGTCATAAAAAATTTAGTCTTTAGTATTACCTAATGAAGGGTCGCCAAGAGAGCTATTTTTAAGTATAGCTTACATACAACACTTTTTAAACAAGCAAACTTTTATGAATTCGTTATAAATTCATGTCAAAAATTACAATTATCAACTTGATTATTAACTCGATTTCACACAGTTTATGATTGAACTGGGTAAATCTGCTGATAGCGTTGTTCTGGTTATCTCTCATTCAACATAAATCTGATTGAAATTCAAAAGGGAACTCAATTTTTTGCGTCAATTACCTGAACCGGTCTCTGAAAATGATAAAAGACTTTTTCAAAACTTGAATAATACTCCGGCAGAAGAAATAAAGACTTCGGAACTCCTTATTAGGTCTTTGATTATCTTGAAAGTGGTTATTATTATTCAGATGTCAAACGAAAGTCAAGTTTTATTCTTATTAAATGACTTAAGGATTAAAGAATTTTTGTTTTAAACTAAATTAATTGATTTAATTAAGTAATTAAGTTCTCAGAAATAAGAAAAATAATAACCGAGCAATTTGTAACAACGGTTTTTTAATGCAAAACCTTTTCCCTCGATTCCAGTTTTAATTGTTTCGCAAATCCTGATCTAAATGAAGGTTATAAAGGAGTAGGCTCAATTAATCATTCTTGTAATTTCCTGTTCTCGGTAATAATTATGACACTTTTTTATATTTACCACTAGACCATTTAAACGGATCATCTTCAGTAAGCACCTTAAATGCTTTGTTTTAAGTTTGAATTTAATGAGCCTGGCAATTTAAGCTCATCTAATAGTAATACACAAGATATAAACATATGTCCCACTTGTTTATAGTGACTGTCATTTTTATGTCTTACATAATCACTAATAAGAGCTGCAATTCCATTGACTTAAACATTTTATTCCATAAAAAGGTGAAAATAATTTAATCTTAATATCAGAGGTGGTCAATAGGGAGCTGTATTTCGTTCCCCCTCCCCCGTAAAATGAAAATACCCCTACTCTCCCAAGCTCCGGCGAGCGAAGCGAACCTGCAACTTTTTTGGGTAAATTTTAGGGTCTTTACAAATAGCGTCCAAAAAATCCGCCATTTTGTTTTTTATTTTAAGGCATTTAAACTTGCAGAATAGCCTAATTAAAGGATAATAAGGCTAATTTAAACTTGAAACGCCCGAAAAAAGCCTATTTTAGAAGAAAATTGCGTTTCCAGCGCTATTTGCGTCCACTATTTTACCCTTCCCCATATCCCCCACCAACACTTTTGACATAATACCCCCATACCCACCGGAAAAACCATTTGATTGACCATCTCTGCTTAATATTCAAATAAAAAACAGATTGAATTGGAGTCTAAGACCACTCCTAGTAGGATTGAATTGACTTGAATTTTAACTTCACTTGAAGAAAATTAGAGTTTAAACAGAGTTTTAAATTAGTTATAATGAATTATAATTTTGATGTTCCGTAGCATTAATTTTCAAAGAAGTCTTAACTATCTATTAATAGCAGTTTTTTAAAAAGCATTTCTATTATGATTATTATTGTGTTTAAACTCACGCAACGCCTCATTAATGGCTGATTTGAGGCAAAAAAATAATATCAATTTTAAAGTGAAATACATATTAAATAGTAATTTGTATTTTCTGAGAGACGAGAAAACTATTCATTTAAAAAAGAAACGAATTTTTTTCTAAATGTAATTCTTAGCGAACAGACGACAAGACTGACTAACGGCTCTTCTCTGGCGCTAATCGTTATTTAAAAACCTATTTCTTTAGTTGTAATTACATCCAAAGCTCTGATTAAAAACAAATTTGGTTTAAATAAAAAATCCTATTCTTAAGAATTGTGTGCAAAACTCTCGGCATTTAAATCAAATTAATGCCGAATATATGGTTAAAACAAAAATTTATTCAATCGTTTTCAGGCTTAAAAGCGGCACAATTCAGGCGAACCATACATTTGAATAGAGATTAAGACTGTTAGGGTCAACAATCTGGCTAACGGTAATCAAGTTAAAACAGTTTTTAGCAGTCAATTAAAAAAAGTTATGCAAGTCTATTCAAGCAGCTATTCAGAGAAAAGTGACACTTTTATGAACAGACATTGCCAAGGGTGAAATTTGAGCACTCAATTAAGAAAAGCAACCTTGGCGATTCAGATATAAATGAAGGCCTCTGGCTAGGCTGCCGTTCTTGAACTACAACTTTATGCTTAATCAATCGCCTATTCAGTCATAATTGATCTAGTTTATGATCAGACAGAGAAATAAATCGAGAAAATTATCTGAGAATAGTCTGAAATTAAGTTTCAATTCAATAGAAGAGTAATTATTTTTAAGCGAAAAATAAGTTTAAAGTCCTATCAAACCGTAAAAGTCATTGAAGGATACAATAGGACCGTAATTAAAGCGCTCAGAATATGTCAGAATAGATTTTTTCGCTCAACTAATCTAATCTTATTTATTACTAAATTTCAAATTGTTTTTCGCCATTTTATAAGTCATACCTTTTTTAGACTAAATCATAAAATCTTATAAATTATCGCTAAAATGATTGCAAAACCCTTTATATTGCTATTGATTTAGTCATTAATTGTTTTTCTCTTCAAATTCGTGACTGATTTGTAAACTCTTTTGTCAAATCATATGAATGATAGCATTAAAGTCATTACAATGAGTGCAAAATGCAGTTCAAATTCAGTTCAATTTAGTTATCGCTTAATACGATTCCTATGAATGACATCAGAAAAAAATACTTTTTTATCAGCACTTTATGGCAAGGATTAGGAAATCTAACATTTTATTAGACCTTCATTTGACTGAAACATTTTGACTATATTTCATAACATTAATTAAATCAACAAATGGCTGATGCAATTAATTTATAAGTTTAAATATAGCTAGCTATTTTTCTCAATCCAATTATGCAGATTACCCTGAAGATACTCAAATTGTTCATATCATCATGAAGCTGACATGGAATTCAACCATCTAGCTCATTCTGAAAGATAAATATTCTGTTATCCGATGTCCTTTCTTAAACAGATTAAATGTTATAATTCTAATTAAAGAAGCAAGATTGATACCATTTTTGGATATCGGATAGCATCATGGGCATTTGAACAAGAGGAGCCTTGAGCATCATCAAGGTAATCTCTATAAATAGAAGTTTAATAAATCCAAAAATTAACAGAAAAG
This sequence comes from Euzetes globulus, assembly GCA_034695525.1. Classification (NCBI taxonomy): domain Eukaryota; kingdom Metazoa; phylum Arthropoda; class Arachnida; order Sarcoptiformes; family Euzetidae; genus Euzetes; species Euzetes globulus. The sequence goes on from JAQIWP010001445.1 coordinate 4,640, forward strand.
TATCCACACTATTTAAAGTACCAAGTTATGAAAACATGTGTAAAATTCAATTGTTTCATGTAAATGATAAGTAAAAGGGGTCCTTATCTGATGGCATGACAGATGAAATGTTCAAAAAACCCATTTCAATATTTGATCGATGGTTAAAAAACAAATGTTAAGAATCGGAAAATTACAGCAATTCTTATCAATTAATATTTCATTAGTAGAACAGCTGAGGGGAACTACACGTGTATTATGACAAGCCTTCAAATTAAGGAAAGAGAATACCATTGTTTTTATGATCAGACCATAAAACACAATACATATGACTCTTCCGAAAGTCAAAACACACATCCATTTAGAGAAAAGAAGATCATTGATTGACAAACTCTGAACGGAATATGTGTTTTGTTGTCACAAATCAACACATATTTAGTGGAATTTTTTTCTGGCTTTTATCTCAAACAAAAACAATTGTTTAACACAAATTTGAAATCACAATATTATTCTAGGGCCAGAAAATAAAATGCCTGAACACACACTTATTCTCAGATCACTGTGATAACATTCAAATCAATAATAGAGCAAAAAAGGTACCAGCCTAAAATGCCTATTTAAAGGAATACTTTTAAACTTTCCAATTAAGTGATTAATCAAAAGTTTTCATGTATTTCAGGAAAGGTTAAACGTTTCTCGTAGAGAATTTAAATAAGGTTATCAAGGTAGAATCCCGCATTATTTTCATCGATTCATTTTTTCACGACTTTCCGAATAAAATTACAACAATAATAACATTAAACAACATGTGCAAAAATTACAACTAGGTCAACGTCTTCATCAGTAAAAAGGAAACTAGTAATTTAGGCAGTTATCCCTTGGTCATCTCAAGTAATGCATTGAATTCTCTCATGAAGTATTCTTTTTCTCACAAATTGACAGCTCATCACAAATGGACTCTATTTTCTATTGTAATTGAGAATATCCTGTGCCGTAAAGTTAGGCAATCAATCATTTGTTAACTAAGTTTTAGGCCAATAATAGTCTAATCTTTGTGTAAAACTAAGAAACCAACTGAAGAGAAAAGAAATTAATTACATTTTTTTGGATATTTTATCGGTTAATCATATCTTAAAGAATATTAATTAGGATTTCCGATAACATAAACATAAATATAAGACTAAGTAATGCAAAGTTCGCCTCAAAAAAACTGATTAAACATTTTATTGATAATAAATAACTTCCTTTTGAATTGTGTTGAATATGAGAATTGCTTTTTTCAAAGTTTGTTTTAATTTTCGGTTATAATAATGTTCAGGGATGTGAGGGCTGGCCGTTCATGTAGAGACTGAGGCCATGATTTTGAACCGGGATTGAAAAATGATATATCATCACAAAGAACACGATTTAAAGGTTTGGAAGCGAGGTCAATAGACCAAATACTGTGGTGTGAGGGCTTGACCTGAGCCTCTTAGCCATCTCTGATCAATTTCAAATCTCATAGTCTACTTATACATTCACTATCTTTAAAATCAAAATTATTCATTTGATTTAAATTTTAACATAAATTGCAATAATTTTCATGAAAAATATAATCAAATAATGTTTCAAATTGATAAGGATCTTGATGAATTATATTTCAATATCTAATTGTTCAAAATATAATTTGCATTTCATGAACATTCTTGTTATTAATATTACATTTTTGTAAATATGGAACAAATCTCAAAATAAAAGTCTTTTGAAACCAGTTTTAAAAAAGGGGATTAAATGACTTGTTTTAAAATTTAGAAGTGACCAAGGTGGTTTTGTGGAAAGTCAATTCAATAGAATAATAATATTGTTGAATTAGAGGAGTTTACTTTGGAAATCTTGACTATCTGTTACCTAGGCAATCTATTCAATATTTCAAATGATTTACTATCGGAGGCTAAAAAATCATGTTTTAATGGATGAGATAAGTGGCAGGACTTTGGCGTTCGGCACGTGTTTTAGACATGTTAACAAACTGTGCTTTCTTCTTATCATTTATTTGTATTAAACTATAAATATCGGCCCAAAAAATAAATAATTTATTATATTTTATCATTACTTTACTGATAATAGTATTGTTCAGATAAAAAACGGACTGAAAATCCTATTTAGGAAATGAATGGAATTTTCAAAATAGCGATAATTTTGTCTACTTTTTTGATAATAACTGGAAACAACTCAATGACTGATCGATTCAATTATTATTTCTCTAAAAATATTGAAAATAGTTGAAGAAAAAGTAAAAGTAAAAACCGATGACATCAACAATATTTTTGATAAGAATTTTTTGAATTCCATTCAATTAAATCAGAATTTTATATTTAAATCAATTAATTAAAAATATAACGAAAAGCACTTCTAAGTAGAAAAACATTTGTCTAAGTTAATCGACTAACTGACTAATTAATGATATCAATGAAAACTATCACTTGAAAAGATTTTCAATTGAAATTCGCCATAAAATATTGGTTTAGCTTTCAATTAATGTATTCGTTATTTCAAATTATTTATCTTGTGAAGACTTCAGATTTTATCAAATATTAGATTACTGTGTCATAAGAATTATAAGAATATTATTTTTTACACTTTATAAACAGGCAATTGCAGGGCTGAGCAGATTCTGGTCAAAAGATATCAAAATTCCTGAGAATGTCATTCAAAAGTATCATTAAGTGAGATATGACCCTTTAACCAAGTACACAAGCTCAATTTAATTGCCTCGATTAGTGGCTATAGTATCTGGAAAGCCTTGTTATGAGCACCTCTGTAATGGTTTATTTCTCAATGAAATTCTAGTTTATAATTGCATTAAACAAAAAGAAATAAAAAGAATTTTTTTGACTTTGAATTTGATAAGACTTTTGCCAAAAAACTTCTTTAATTAAAGAAAATAATTGTTTTGAACAAAACATCGTTAAAAGCAAACATATCTTAAGTAAAGTATAATTTTCGATAAAATCAGACAATTTAATGACTATTGGATTGGGTTGTCATCAGAGAACAACACAATGACAATGACTGATATTAAAAATCTATTCTGTGCTCCGATGAACGGTCTTGAACTGAGCATATAAACTACAATTTCATTGTAAATTTAACTGTAATTCAAATTCAAATTCAAATTCAAATTTACATTTAATGCGAGTCTGAGCTGTCATTTGGCTCTAAATCATAGTCTAAATTACAAAATAAGTATTGACTCCGATATGAGGGAAGGAATGGATTTTAGGATTTGCTGTTCAAACAGCACACAAATACAGTAAATATGAATAATAATTATTAACTGCTTTCCTGAATAATGAATAATAAATTATTTCGTTTGCATTCATTGCATAAGATTTTTTGAGTGGAGTGGGCTTTGATTTATAACCAGACTCTTGAATAATGTCATAATCTGGTTATAAATCCTTCAAAATTTTGTCATAAGACTGTCTCTGTTGGCACAAAAAGAGACTACAGATTATTGGAAGTTAACTTTTTTCAATTTAACTCTAAATGAATGATAATTTTTAAAACTTAAGTACTGTAAATATTTTTTATGTCAGATTAAAATAAATTCAATTTCTATCAATTTCATTAAAGACGTAACCAAGGATATGACAGTGGGCTTCAACAATGCATTGCTAATTTTTGATACTAATTAAACTTGTTAAATACAGATTATTATTTTAAGCAATTAATCTCATCATAATTATAGATATGTCTTCTCATATGAAAGGAATCTATTTAGCACCTTGGTGAGATCTTGACAAGTTATTAATAATACAGAATAACAGAGATATCAGTCAAGAAAAAGTTTAAAAATGCATAACTTTTAGTAAGTGATTAATAATTATAAATCATTTCATGTAATCATTCAAATTCTGTTTTATGCTAAATTCAATGCCAGTCAACACCAGATTCTTAGATAAAAGTCAAATCAAATTCAGAGTCAATTCATGGATTCATAGAAGAAAATAAATGAATGAAAAATAAACAAAAGTTATTTGAAATTCAATTCACTAATCATTTGTTTGGATATTTCGTCCAAATATTTAGCGAACATTTGTTTTCAGGGCTGAGAAGACAATAATTTGTTGTTTTCCCTTATTTTGTTCAGAAAACTGCTGGCGCTGGGAATAACTCATTGGAAAAGGAAGGCATTCCTTGAACTCAATCACTGTTTTCTCTTCATTAAACTCAATTGAAATGAAAATTTACAATAAAATGCCGCCGAATAAACAAAACGATAAATAATACAAAACTAAATTATAAATCTAAACAAACGTTTTTATTGTCTTTTATATTCTAAAGACACGATTCCAAAGACTTTTCAATTTATTCGAATCTATTCAATTCATTAAGCTCTGGCACAATTACAACCGACTATTGACAGGTGTATTTCCCAACCAATTTCATCAATACAAAGGTGAGGAGTGAGTGATTAACTTCTTACCATTAGAGGCAAGAGGATTTCAATTCAATTGACTGGGATGTCGCAAATCTTCTTGATAAACAACAATGATCAATTAATTTTCTATCACATAATTATCAAACAATTTCTAGGATGATCAGGCTTAGATTATCAAATTGAATCTATGTAGAATCAGAAGAATTTAATAAAATAATATAAGGATTAGAATTTTCGATTGAGCTTGATATTTTTCAATATTTATCATAGGAATATGTTTTCAAGTAATTTTGAATAATAAGTTTGGTCGTTTGTTTACCTAAAAGGCATGAAAATAACAAGTGCTTATTAATTCAATAATTCATTAAGTTGTCACTGAAATATTTTTATCCCATTTACATTAAAATCAATTTAAAAGCCTTATATTTACAGACATTTTATTTTTTAATTCAAATATGTTTTCAGTTATTTTACATTATTTTCGTCGAAAAACAACAGGAAATTCAATGACAAGAATTGATGTCAAAAAAGTGGTGAAATAGTGAGCACTGATTCAGTGATTTGTTTTTCAAAATTTATTTTTATAATCTTATTAATCAATTCTAAAGCTATAAATAGGCTAATAATAGGCTAGTAATCAAAATTACCTTAATTATTATTCTGGTGCTTAATTCAGTAGCAAATTAAGAACACGTGACGACACAAATCAACTGAAAACGAAATTAATTTTTATCAAAAATTATATAACAAGTTAAATTAATTTTATGGAAATGAATTAATTGTGTTCTGTTAACAATAAACAGCAGAAATAAATAAATAGTTCATTTTAAACTAGTTTAATTAAAATCGTAATTCCACAACATTTTGCAGGAAACTTAGCTCAAAAACATTTGTATTTGGAAGAAAATGAGTAAACTGGGTGAAATCTAGGCACCAATCAAATAAACAATGCAAAATTATATTAATACATAAATTACACGAAAAATTAATTAGAATTTCGTCTGAACTTTGGCTTAACTCTAATCAACGGCTTATTTACAATAATTTATAAAATAATTTATAATTTTTATTAAATATTTTACAATAATTTCCTGGAAATAGTGAAAATTTATGGACAATTTCTTTGATTATTTTACAGAATTTCAATTCAATAATATTAGTCAAAACAGATTTGATTTATTCAAATTTCAGAGATTTTAAAACAGAATCATTGAAAAAGTCTTAAATTTGTATTAAAAGTCAAAAAATTATTTAAATTTTAGTTCAATTATCCTTTAATTTGAATCAAAGCTTTTTTCAAAGATTCAGAGTTTGACAAAATTAAGGTCTAATTTGATCGAAACAGTAGTTTGAACGCAGCTTCCAATTTATGTTTAAATTTAGACTTTAAACCTATAAAACTTTATTTAATATTTTCCGAACATTTAAAAAGAACAGAATATCACAAACATTTTCGCCATTAAAATAAAAGATATCTGGGTGGTATTCAAACTGTCCAGACATATTCAAATAGTTGATTGCTCTGCCAGAAGTTGCAGCGATCACTTTGACTGTAATTATTGATTGAAATTAATGTCTTATTATTGGAATTTTCAGAACTAATTTCAATGAACTGTTTGGGAAAGGATTGGCCCAACCAGAAGACCGGCGTAGAGTTGGTGCCCATTGATGTGTAATTCGTTTCTGTGGTAGTGATGGTGATGTTGGCGCTGGTGGTTGGGATGATTGGGATGTCGCTTACATTATCTCTACTACTGTTAAACCAGTTTTGATTAATGTTTGAATTATTTACAAACGATTGAACTAATCGTTGAATTGAGTCCCGAATAGAAAAGTCTTCTTTTGTCGGATGTCTAATAAATGACTCGATTTCGTCGAAATAAGATATTATATCAATTAAATGGAAAGAATATATGGAAGGATAGCCGTAGACATGAACCTAATTGATGAACAAAGCAAACAGTTTTAGACCTCTCCCGAAAGTTCCGGAACCCGAAAGATAAGGACTTACAGGTTGCGAGAGCCTGGCATTGAAAATATAACGATAGATGGATGTGTTGTTTGACTTTTCGGCCAAATTCTGTGCCAAATAATCGTTAGGACAGACTTGTCTCAGGTCTGAGACCATATTTATATATTGAATGGCAGGCGTCGTCTCATTTCCGTCGTCTATCGGCGCATACAATTGCAGTGACTTTCGCGATATTTGAGCACTGAATGAGTCCAGACTTGTTGTCACGTACTTAGTGTAGTCCCTCCACTGCCAACTATCCAGATCTCTTGGCCCAGGCCAAAACTCGATGGCCTGTGCTGTCGACCCGATTAGTACTGGACTTTCGATTATGGATGAATCAAAGGGAAAGGAGTCGCGAACGTATTTGTCTGACAAATCAATTGAAATTATGAATGAAATTAATTTCATTAATGATAGAAAATAGTAATCGTGAATGAAATGAACAAAATTCTTGTCATTTTGAAGGTAAATGAAGGTAAAAATAAAATGTGCTGATTGATGAGCCAACAAGCAGATTTTAATGAAAATTAATTCTTAAATGTAAGCCCTCTTCGGGTCCTTTGAGACTAATTTATTTAAATTAGAAAAAAGTGTTTTAAATGAAAGCCCTTTGGGATTACCGTCGATTATAATTAGCTGTTCGCTCATTATTCCCAGAATTGGCAAATCGTTCTGATCGTTGATCCGGAAGGACGGGTCGTTTTTGCCCAGAAAATATTCAATCACCTGATTGCTGGACAATGACCTCAAACAGTCCAATGTATGACAACCGGAGTGTTTCAAAAAGTTTTTGCGATTATGTGTTGAAACTTCTGTGAAGGTATGGTTGAGATATAGGGCCGGATTTACAAGCCATGAGCTCGAATATAAATGTTTCAGATCTGAGTTCGATATTATGGCCAAAATTATTGCGGCCCCAGAATCGGCTCCAAACAGAGTAACTTTTCTGGGATCGCCACCAAATGATCTGATGTTGTCCTGAACCCAATGCAGGGCCAGAATTACATCCATTAGACCGAAGTTGGTTGAGTTGTTTTCAGTTTGATCGACACTATTGTCGGTTACATTATTTGTATTGTTAACCAACAGATCCAAAGGCATGAAACCGAATGCGTAAAGTCTGTAATTAAGACTAACATATACTGTGTCTGTGGTTTTGGCCAATTTTCCACTCGGCCTAAGTCCTGGCTGATGGCCAGACCCAAACTGAAGAAAACCTCCGTGAATCCAAACCATAACTGGAAGACTGGCCTAACATTTGTTTGGAAAAAAAGAAGAAGAGTTTATTGATTGTGGAATAGAAGTGAAAAACAACATAAAAACAATTATTTATTTGTATCGCTATAACACGTAGCACTCAATCAGTCAGTTTGGAAGAGTAGAGCCCACCTCTGGATCGATATTAGGTGTCCACACATTCAGATAAAGACAGTCTTCTTTGCCCTCAATCTGCTTAGTGTATGGATTGACCTGAAAACAGGGCGAACCGAATTTGGTCGCATGTCTTTGGCTGTCAGGACTGCAATTTGATGTCTCATTAGTCAATGACAACGGCGCTGACCATCTTCTTGTGCCAATCGGTGGTATGGCATATGGTATGCCCTAAATTACAGAATAATAGTAATAATTTTTAGCAAAAGGATCGATATTATTGTCATTTTGTGTATAAATAGATTAGATATTAATGTGATTATAATTTTTGTCTAAAAAATGAATGCAAAGAAAAGTCTGAGCTCTGATTAATGACTGTTTGTCCATAACTCATAACCAGGGGATTAATATTCAAAAAATTTATTCCAAAAATTATTAAAATTCTTTAAGTTATTCAACATTTTTTCACTAATCACTTAAAAAGCGGATTATTTTATCATAAATTAAGCAAGGATTGTAATGAAATGATCAAGCAATCGAAATTAACTTAATTTCAAACTAAAATCTTTCTTATTTAGAATTTTATGAAACCACCATGTTAACAATAATTAAATCACTGATGTAATCAATTATTAAAACAATTTTAAAATCACTGATTTGATTAAGATAAGTGCAATTAAATCAATTATAGAAATATTTGAATAAGAATTACCAGAATAGATTAAATCGCATAACTTTATTCTGAGCAAAGAACTCATTTTTATAAACTTTTAATTCCAAAAACTCAGGAATTATTTGGTTTACAAATAAGTTATTGAGTTAATCCTTAATTATAAGTAAAAATAAATTTCAATTTAAATTTAAAGCTGAAGTTAAATATTTTAATATCTAGTTTAAAATTAACAAGAACAAAAATTAATCTATAATTGTCCTAAAAACGAGATTATATGCTAATTATAGAGTGGACAAAGTCTTAAGAACAGGTCTGTCAGTGGTCGTTGTCACTCAAATTGTCAATTAGTATAGCAAGAATCAAATCTAAGTCAGTCGGCCCTCAGTCACTGTACTTTCATTTGCATAGTGTGAACACAGCAACAAATCAAAGGGTTCACTCCTTGGTAATCTCAAATTGATTTGGTAATTCTATTTGTCTGTTGGATAGAATGGTTATCATCTGTTTGGACACAATAAAGAAATGATTAAATTCTGGAAAAGCAGAGAAAACATAAAAATCAAACAAATAGTGAATTTCATGCGAAAAGAGTTTCCTTTTTATTAAGTCTTTTTCTATTTAAGAAATTCAATATTTTTTCATTCTTTCGGTGAAATCTTTTGAAAACTTATGATTTATTTCTGTGTTATGTCACAAAAGAACATATCATTTGCAACTCATTCGTCCATTTTTGCATTTTTTATTATATATTTTTTTGATATTCTTGTTCCTCATAGAAAGGACTCGTTTTTTATCGAAATTCATATCAAAAACTCTGTAAACATTTGAATCACGCGATTGTATGAAACAGAATTTCCCTTTTCATAACTAAACTACGAGAATCTTTTGAAAAAAGTACAAAACTATCATTAATTGAGAGACAAAGTGAGTTTTTATGGACAAAATTACAATCTTATCAACTTATTATAAAATGTACTTGTAAAATTATTGAATTTTATAAATCAGATAATTGCCTAGCAGATTAGGTTAATAATAAGATTACCAACATTATAACTAGTCCACAAAAAAATTATGATCATTTTATTGATTAATAAAACAAAAAATTGGAAAGAGAAAAAGTTGATCCATCGTTACATCGAGGTTTGACTGTAAGTTTTAGAGTTTTTCGATCAATTTAAACGATTAATTAAGAAATTGATAATTAATTATCCGAAGGAATGAATTGCAGAGAAAAATACTGAGTAATAAATCAATTTCAAACAACAAAAAGATAGAACAAGAATACAATACTTTGAAAACAAAGGCTTCGTGTTCTTCGTCGCCAATCAATTTTCCGCATTCAGTGTCGACAACAACCGACTCCAGGCTTAATCCCAACGCCTGTTGTTCGGCCATCCATTGGTGGCCTTCATTATCAGCTAATCCATTGGCACCATATTTAAGACTGGACTTAGCCCTGGCCGCAGTTATGGTAAATATAACAAATGTGAGCAAAACGGCACAAATCACTGCCAGCGCTATTCGGGAACGCGTCGCACATCTATGATAAATGTTTGGCGAAGGTATGGCTGGAATATGACATTCTAATTGTTCGGGGATTGTTGATGATGGAGATATTAAATTCTGTTGTTGTCCTGTCCGTTCGTTTGCCATTGTCTGCCTGTCATCGCAAGAATCCGTTTGACGACAGGCCGCATATGAACTGTTTGAACACATCCCTCACAGATCTATACAAAAGATTGTTTTTATGGATTAGTCTTTTTGTTGTTCAGACAAAACTTACTATGCGACCTCCCGATTTGAATTCGGAACTGTAAATATGGTTAGAAAGCTGCGATGGAATCAAAATTATCTATATAACTTTGAGTGAGAACATCCTGCTATCCGATGTCCAAAAATTGGATCAAAGTTTTAGAATTAAAGCTTTAATTCTGTTGAAAGGAACGTG
>JAQIWP010001446.1:0-15046 GCA_034695525.1 Euzetes globulus
TTTTAAAGTTTTATTTGAAATATTTTATTTTAAATTGTCTTAAATTCAGTTCAATTCATCTTTAAATAAAAGGTTATATAATTATCAATAAAATTTTTATTTTATTTTAAAATTTGTTTAATTTTGACTATATATGTTAAGTTTGTATAATTACCTAAAAATGTTTATCAATGAGATGAATTTTTGGAAGTAAAAAATTATAAGAAAGTCCGCCGCGCTTCCTAATAGGAAATTTGGAGAAGGTGAATACTTCTAAATTTAATTTTGGATATTATTTTGTTTTAAATTTAGCTTATTTTGTAATGGTTTAAATGTACAGCCACTCGCAGGTACCCTGCAATATAATTTTATGTCTGTAGACATTCCGGCGCCGATCCAATTCAGCTCTATGACAATTAGGCTAAAGTTTTGTATTAAGTAAAGTAAGTATTTTTTTTTGCCGAATTGATTATTAACCGAATTTTTCAATTTCTAAGAGGTTTATGCTAACTTTCTTCTTATTGTAATCCTTGTGTTAAATATAAATAATACAAATCTTCATCAAAATTACAGCTGGCTCATTTTTTTAATGACAGTTTAAACAAATGGCAAGTAAATATCGACTGTCTTTTTATTTGTAAGTAAGAACATTCGGATTTATCGAATCAATAATAAATTACTTTGGGATTCGTTGAAAAGCAAAGCCATGTTTACGAAATCGATTACTGCCCTTCCAAGAGGCAAAACGATGAATGAGTTGGGCAGTTCTCTAAAAAAAATACTTGATTTGTGTGTCGAAAATAGAGAACTGACTTGAATTGAATCCTTTGAATCAAACATTTCTGCATTGATTAGTGTATTGTAAGAAAGTTTACTTCATCTTAACTTTTCTTGTGGTGAGCCGTTGACTGCGACCTCTGTTTGCATACAATCATAACATTGTATATGATTCTGGTTAAAGCCTATCCTTTTTTACTCCGCTTCCCCTCGAAACGACTGACAGTCGCGTTTTGATTCATACAATGTATATATTCATTGCTGTTATTCTGTTCTCCTTCTGGTCTAAAAGCATGTATTCATTCGATACTTTTAATCGATACGAAAGTTGGCAAAACACTAAACATATGTTTTCATAGTTTGTCAAAATGTATGACAAGTTTGCATACATTTCCCTACAATATTGTGATTCGGTAACAAAGCCCAGGTGTGACCCATTCATTGACTCAAATCAAGCAAATTCTTTAATGTTTTCAAACTTGGCTTTTATTGAATATACAAAAAGAAAAAAGTTTTTTTAAGAAAAGTCAACTCGAGTCTGAATTTTGAATTGAATGAGATTTTCGGTCGAATAAAGTGTATAAAAGTTAAATTGAAATCGTATTTTTCGTGAGAATATGAATCAAAGCAGAAAAGCAGTTAGTATTGTGTTTTCGCTCGATTACCGGTTGGCATCATTAATGTCAGTCCATATAAATCACTTGATTGTGATGAACCCCAACCGAGATTAATGCCACAAACATATGTGCAAAGTATAAAAACATCTACTTTTTAATGACTATTCACTCGTAATATTTGCAAATTCCATTGTTAACTATTTTTCCTCGATTCTATTGGTTAACCAACGACTTGACAAAGCATAATAATAAGTTATCAAGTCATTTTGTTACCAAATTCATTGCAAATTCATAGTCTGACACTATGAATTCTATAATTTAATCAATCAAAGGTTCCCCTTTGTAAGAAATTGTGAAATTATATCTAGGTTCTTAAATTATCTATATTTGACAATTTTCTTTTAATTAAACCCAGTTTCAGTGATGTTAGCTTAATAAAATAATATAACTAAGCTTTAATTAGGTTGTTATTTTAATTTGAATGTAAAAACTCCTTTAAATATGAAAAGATGGTCGGATTTTTGGCTGATATTGCCACAAAATGGATAGGGGGGGGGGAGGAATTGTATTATGCTTTAATTGTGTTTATTTTAAGTCTAATTGTATTAAAAATATTCTCAGCAATTTTTATACCAATTCTGAAACTTGTAATAAATTGTGCCTTATTGAAATTATGGTTACTATTCTTATCCAAAAACAACTTTAAATAAAAAATAAACAAGCTTGAGTTAAAGAAAAGTTGCGAAGACTCCTTGTTATTCTCATAGGAGGCAGCATTACTTTAAGAAATTTACACAAATTCCTTCGCTTGAGTTGTAAGACATCATCACTTATATAAGTTATATATAATACCACAGAGTATTTTCACTATTTGAACGATGCTCTTACAAAGTTAGAGCAATAATTTTAGCGCTTAAAGCAGAAAGGATTAAAGTCAAAAATGGGTTTCACAACATTTTTATCAATCAATTAAGAAGAACAAACAGGGCTAAAAAATTAATTTTTGGTCATTTTCTAATCAAACTCTCTGAGAAAATGCTTCCATGTTTGAGAGGGTACCAGGTCCTGTTTTGTTAAAAATGTATTTTAATCCTTGCTGACTTTTCTCAATTAACAGATTATAATGATAAGAACTGTAGCTTTGTACGAGCAAATTGTCCGTTCAAATAGTGATGGCTCTGTGATGGCTCTGTGATGGCTCTGTCTACATTTATATACTTTAATTCTTAAAGTTACAATTAGTAATAATTTTCTTTTTTGGGGGTATGACTAGTTTGGATTAGAATGAGTTTTAAGATTGATGCAAGTCCAAAATTCACGGCACTTGCAATCAATTCATTTTGTATGAATTTCTGAGTTTTTCTTTTTGAAGTTTTCATTAAGTGAATGAACGCTTCAAACGATCAGATTTTATAAAAATATTTTATTAAATATATTTTCATTTTATTACAAGAATTTCGAGGTTTTTTACATTAATGACTTTAAAATCCTTTAGATAATTATGACATAAAGCCATTAGTGTTAATACAATGTTTGGTAATTTAGTTTTCTTGTACTGTGATGTGATGTCAAACATTTCTTTTTTTTGTTGTGTTTTATGAATTGACAAAAACTAATGTATTTTTTATGCAATTATTGAACTCTAGTTATGGGTCTAAATAAGCAATGCTTTTGTACGCCTAAAATAAGTACTTCTTTGTGTAAATTCTGCAAAAATGATCGTAAAGTTGGAAACATATATTGAGTAACAATGGAAATGACTGCAAATGACCACATCCTGGATGTGAAAGCACTACATATTAATTTGATTGCATTAAAGTAACTCAACTCCAGGATAGCTGTACTCATGTTTTGGCTCATTTGTCAACATATTGTACACAAGTTATACGAGTTGTATATATGACTGACGAGATCAGTACTGATAGCACTATTATCTGTGCAAATGCTTATTCTCTAATTTGATGGGAAGGACGCCCACAGACATTAGTCCAAACATTTGCCTAAATTAAACTCTGGAACCGAATATAAAGTAAAATTAGATACAAAAAGAAGGAATAAGTTTCTAAACTGACGCCCACTTAAGTGATGCAATTCTTTACCACAACTCACAGAGAATGCAATTCAAGACAATTTCAATAAGCGTTTGGCACTAATGTTGGCTCAGAGATGATGTTCTGGTGATAAACCATTGCTTTGAATAAGGTTTTGTTGTGATGTACTGTCGACTCGATGCCAGACACGAGCGACCAGTTGTTGTCGGCTTCGCTTAAATTATTGGTAATGTTCTCTATTGTGCTTTACTTGCATTAAAGTTAGACCTGAGCTCTCGAATAGCACAAGAAAATGAATATTTCCGCTATCATTCTCGCACTTATTGACGTTATCAACAAAATCACAACACCGGCCTACTATTGAAGGGGAGATCGAGGCCATCAACCGGTGCGGCCCTCAACTCACGAAACGAATGAAATAATTAGAGATGTGTTTCACACAAATTACAATTTGGATACTATTATAAAGTTTGCTCTTTTTTTGATTCCGATCCGTTTGTCTATCATTAGAATCGGTGCAAAACCAAAGCCAACAGAACTGTACGCCTTTTCAATGAGTTTTACACCACAACAATACCTGAGCTCACTATTAGTCAATGGATTGAAAGAACAAACAATATATACCACAGACACTGAGATCAGCACAACTTGTAATAATAGAATACCTGCACTGTTGTCTAAAATGATGATATGTATAGATATGAGGCAACGGCGCGCGTACTCCAGACGGACGCTCCACTCTATTATCTATGTAATACATTATTTTCGTAACTGATATTTGATTCAACGGAACCGTCATTTTGTTGGTATTTTCTCTTATATCTGGAATTGCAAACTAATACTAAGTTTATTTGAATGGTTAACAATGAGAGCACAACCAAACCAATCCTTTCTTTGGCTATTTTTCTCTTGGTTTCGCATTTTCCTGAGTCAATCTATTGGAGGAAATTGCAGTTTTCCTAAACAAACATACAATGTATGCAATCATTTGTATTAAAGGGGAATTTTGAGTCCGAAAAATGAGACTTTTGTTCATCAAATTTCCTGAATCCAAGTCATCAACTCTTACAACAAGTTATATACTTATCCGACCGACAAATGACTGAATTGAAATCTAATTCATTTCTCTATTATCTTCTAAAAGCTATTATCTTCTAAGATTAGAATCTATTGGGGTTTGCGCTCAAAATAACTGTTAGATTTGATACGAATATTTCCAGTCATTAAATGTTGAAATTAGTTTCAAATGAATTATTCGATTATTAAATGCATAGATTTTGGAGATACGCCCTAGCTTACATATATTGCAATTTATAGTCGAATGAGAATATCATGGAAATAAATTAACTAAATGAAAAACAAATTATTTTCAAACATATATTTCAATCTAAAACTACTTTAGTTTATATTAAAAGTAAATAAGAAGTACTCGAGTTATGTCTCATAAGTGCGCTCTACTTGTGCTCTACTCTCACACATATTCGGCGCTAATATAACAGAACATAAGTTTTGATTATAAATATTATGGCATCAAAATTGTTGGCAATATTTAGGCCTTAATTTTATCTAAACTGCTGTTTGTAATAAACAGTGAAGAGAATGAACAGAAAGAGCACATAAATTAACCGCAATGTTTGATTTCCCCACAAACTCTTCCTAAACGTTTGCTTATAATAGATGACTAATATTACCACCATTGATGACCAAGATCGTCTAATCATTTGGTATTAGTAGACAATTTTCAATTAACAGTTTTCAGAAAGACCCGGGACTTGTTAAATTTTTTCAAATTAATCTGAGTTATTAGAAATCCATTCATGGTCAAATTATATGCAAAATTAAAATTAACTTATTTTAAAAATTTAGTAAATATCAGCTAAATTTATACTTGTTGAAACTTAGTATAACATTTGAGAAATTGAACTTTCCATTGAAATACTCCTTGGCTATCATTGAGCAGAACGGCACCTAATTAGATGGACTCTTTTCTATTGAAACAGTCAAGAGTCTCATCCCAATGACAAGGGCTCTCTATATCTGAGAGACTGATAAATGCACAGTTGTTTCAATCACTCGAAGCACTATTATTAGGCATTTGTCGCAAATTTATAATAAGAGCAGAACTAACAAACAATGAGTCCAATATTTATTTGCACTCAATTTTGAGTGTTTTATCGCCTGAGAAAGTAGTGATAACTGTTTTGTTTGTGTCCAAAATACTCTCTATTTTCTATCTTTTTATTAAAATATTTTTTATTAATTATTATTATTATGAAACACTTGCATTGATTTCATAATCAAATCTATCGACACATAAACTATTCTTTTTTATTTAAAAAAAATAATAATAATAATAAATTAAAAATAAGCAAAACATTTTCATTGTTTGTCGACAAGACTTGATTGCAATGAATAAACAAATATTTTCTTGGATACAATTAAATAATTGATGGCTTCAATGAGTTCAACAATTCTTATCTGAAGAATTTCTAATCAGAATTCTTGCCATTCTATGGGTTATTGTGTGAACCCTTCAAACCTTTGGCTTTATTGTCAGTCTGGACACAAAAGCAATGGAAAGTAAACGTCAGACTTTACTTTACACGACTGTATATTTATTGAGCAGAAAAAATCTCACAATTCATATAATGGGTCAGAGAATGTGTTGTTTGACACAAAAATACATTTGGAAAATACGAGTCAAATGATGTGAATGTGACACAAGTGACAGTCAAAGAGTGACAGCACAGGAACAAACAGTCAAAGTAAATGTTTGATTATTTTTTTAAAAGCTTAACAGAAGTGCAGTTTCTAATAGAGAATGATAAAAATGAAACAAATAAATGGTATCAATAGAAGAGTATAGAAGAGCATCACTTCTATTGAAGAGTATATCTGAATCAAACTTAAGATATGTTGTGTTTTGAATACTTTTCAGAATATTTTTGCAAATAAGCCAATAGTTTGATAACTAAGAAAAGCTAACTATTGAAAGACAAGTTAAATGCGAAGCCTATTTATCGCTAGTGTTGACCAAACTCGGGTTAACTCAAGTAAACTCAAGTTAAGCTCCGGTGACCCAACAAAACTAAACTAAACTTTGCACTGATGAATATCTTTAGAGAAATGACCTGCTGGTGAAGGGTGTGTAGCCATGCATTTGATGCGATTTTCTGGGTGCTAACGTGTCACACAACCAGAGAGGCCTTCTTTAACCAGAATCTCATCTATCATCGCATAGTTTTCACTTTTGACGCTTTCTCTCATTGCAAGCCCTTGCAATTGCCAGTGCCATTGCCAGTGCACTGTCAGCCAACACACACTTAACATTGAGGGCCTTTTGGACAACGATATACCAAACACCATAATAGACAGACTTGCTTTGCATGACTGCAAAGAGTAGAAAAAAGTATTCTCTGTTTGGATAGGTTTTGCTTATATGGCTTTAACGCTCTATTATTCAAATTCAAACACAAAACCATTATATATTAGGAAATATATATATTTCCCAATGAAAAGATCATATACAGCACATAAAGACCTAGCTAAATAATTTATCTTCTGTGAGTCAAATGCAGATTTCAGGGCATTTTTAAAAAAATAATTTATATAAAAAAGTTTAGTAAAGAGACAGTTCTCCGCCTCCTTTGGTCGGAACAGAGAGAACAGTAGTGAACACATTGGGAACAATTGGCATATAAATGATGACAATCGGGACAATCGGTGCGTGACGTTAATGTGCGCTTATATTACACTACTTTGCAATTGGCTTTCCATTGATTTCTCTGCTTTTGGTTCAATCTTTTTATAAAGACCTAAATTGTTGAGAATGTTTGGCGAATTAGGTCTGGCCGGTTGCACAGGGACGCAAACATGCCAACAACATAACCACAATATCACACAATGGCCTACAATAGCCTTCTCTGACGTAATGACTGATGCGCTGGTTTGGGGTCATTTAGAAGGGCGTTCCCGAGTTGACAGCTCTAACCCATCTACAATTTCTACAACTTCTTTTGCAAGCAAACTGTCAGAGCCAGAACCCAGAGCACTAACCCAGAGAACAGTTACAAAGTTTCAAATAAATCTCTTTTAACGTTAACTTCTCAACACTTTTAAGAGGGACTAAACACATGTTATTTAGCTTTTTCTAATGCCATAGGAATTTGGTTGCACTCTATTGTTAATTTGGACTCTCATGTCGAGACCCATTCACCACACATTATATATAATGTATTTGTTGTCCTTAACGTCCTTGTTTACACTCTTCCAACACCAGATCCAACATTAGTTCAGAACTCAATTCTAATTTCAAGCATAAAATATTCCTTTTATTGGCAAAAAATAAGACATTCCTTTGAGAAAACATTAATAACTTTGGCGACAGAGAAGACTGACTTTGAATGCATTGGATGTGCACTCGATTTGCATTAGATTCAGATTTATTTGTGTGAATGACACCCATAACTGAGATTATATTTCCATAATTATTCATTCCTAATGTCAGCCAAACTTTTTTTGGAGACTAACAGCAAAACATTCTCACGACTTGTGCTGATGTCTGACAACAAGAGCTGATGAGTGCTATAAAACAATTTGCGAAACCGATAAAACTTATTCATAAATTAGAGGCAAAGATATATAGATTGTAAAACTGAGACCAATTGCATATGAAAGTTGACATTTGGGGCCAATCATGTCGTTGTTTGTCGTCAGTCTTCAAAACAATCCAGAAGATGTGCAAAAATAATATTAAGGCATACAGTCGTAGGAAATTGTGGTAAATGTGAGGAGCAGTGTATGCAATAGGTTTGGCCATAGCCAGGAAGCCATTAGTCAAGTACTGGAGTCGAGATGGCTTCTGCTGATGACTAGCAAAACAGTATCACTTCATTTCGTGCTCCAACTCGACTCCGACAGGATTTAGCCAATGGATTATTGCCTTCAAACCAATTTGATGGCACAATCTCTTAACTATGTCTTCGTTGTGTCTTTTTTGGCACAACTGACCCCTAATATTGTCTCTAAAAGCAATGTTTATTTAAAGACTAAAAGCAATTATTTATGTATTGAATCCATAGATAGGAACTCAGATAAATCTATCACAACTCTATTCAAGCTTTTGCTGATTCTGTAAAAAATACTGAATTTGGTTCTTTGGTTGTGAATGTGTGACTAATTCAAATGAGAGGGCGCACCACTACCTAAACTAATCCAACCGAGAGATATACCGATCCGCTCTCCTCATCGATTGTTGAAAGGCTGGTTAACACAGTTTGGAGTCACTTAATTCACTTTTATTAAAATATCTATTCTCTCAATCACTGAAAAATTAATTTATAAATATTTTACTCAAAAAAAGAAAAGAAAAATTCAGTTAATTTAAATTCCATGCTCATTTAAATTACTTTAAATCAAGTTTGAAGCTGAATTCTGATTAGAGCGGCTCTTGAAAGAAAACTTATCTATTTCATTATAATAGAGTTTAGCATTTATGCAAAGGATTAAATAATGAAACGACGCCTGAAATGAATCAAAATTTCATTATTTTAATTGAGTTTTTAGTTTTTACTTTATTGGAACTGAAATCAAATGTATGAAAATTAGAAAATTCCAACTCTTTTTATTTTTTTGTTTTCACATGATTAAAGTTGAAAATATTTTTATTGGAATAATTTAACCAGAGTTATCCAAGCTCATCTATTTAAAAGGGGAAGGGAATCAGAAGTTTGGTCATTCTGTTACTAAATCCAGTTTAAGTACTGAGTTTTCGGGTTCACCCACATTTCCAAAAATAACCCCCAAAATTTGTCGCACCACCCAAATTTAAAGAGTCATACAAGAATTCAAAATTAAAGGAGGTTCAAGTTTTATGTTCAACGTTTGAAGTTAATCTTGCTTGGGTAACACAGAATTTAACATAAGTTCTGACATTTAACTAAAATATAATTTAATAGTTTTGATAACAAATGTTAATAATTTATGAAATTTAGTGGAATTTTTGCCAAATTATCTGAAAAGTTCATTAATTTAATTACTAATTTCTCTATAATTGCTTCGAGCGCTTCAATAATCAACGCATTAATTACGAAAGACTTTAAAATTATTCAAATATTGCAAAACAAAACGAAAAAATAATTTCATAGTTTGATTAAATGATTGGAGAATTGAGGAATGAGCTAGTGATGAGCAAGTGATACTTTATGGAGGAATTAAGCTAAAAATATTAACTCGCATATTTTTCAAAATCTCCACCAAATTGTATCGGCTTATTGGGGAATAGGGTGGAGGCGTCTATTGAAAGAAAAAATTATCAGTAACTGTTGCTATTTGGGTTCTTTCTTGCGCATCACTGATTGAGGACATAATTCAAAACAAAATATTTTGATTTCAATGAGTTTCTTATTCTTTCTAGATTTTGTCATCAAAAAATTGGTTTAGCGGGGATGCACAAGGAGATATTTTGAAATATGCCCCTATGTCAAAGATTTGGCGATTTATCCCCCTGGGCTTGAAAATACTTCTCATAAAACGTAAAAATTGAAAATTGCCATTTTGTCTGTTATTTTAAGAAATTTAGACTTGAAACTTGTTAAATTACCTAAATTATGGCATAATTAAATTACTTAAAATTACTGGAAATAAACTTGGATAAGAGCAAAATGGAACGGAAACGGAAAGTAACAGTTTTTATTTGACATTCCGTTCGTCATTTTTTAAATATACCCCTATATTGGGCGATACCGACCTTGTGCATCCCTGGTCATTAATTGAGCTTGTTATGAGCCAAAACTCATTTTGTCTTACTGTTTAATAATTACTATGGCGTTCAAAAACATTTTTAACTTTCATTTCCTTATTATTTTATTTTATTTTGTGATGTGTTTCAGTTTTTCAAACTTATGTATTTCAAACAAAATTGTCCATTGTAAAACGTGTCTTATTTCGGATCGAACCAAGTTCAAAATGTGATTTCAGTTTATTAAAAAATTTGTTTCTCTGACTGATCCAAGCTAATTTATTCAAAATTCTAAAAAGTGGTCGTTTTATAAATAAAGTTTTTTTTCTGTGATATAAAGTTTCGAAATAAGCAAAAGCTTTGATGGCTTTTAATAATTATATATAAACCACATCCAAGTTATTAGTTATACATTATGTCTGATATGATTAACTCAAAAGTGGTTGTGGCAGTAGTTTGGAGTAAATCGTCTGTTCGTGTGATTAGACGCCCAGATATTCGTCCAATTGCTTGGTTTGATTGAATCGGACTTTTTTCCACAAACAATAAGTTGAATTCGTGACACAGTTTTGAGTCTAATTTGTCACGACTTCACCACAATTGAAGAAAAACCAAATTTTCGTTTATATGGAAGTCACTTATATTTCGACATCAGTTTAGTGCTTAAAAAACTACTTAATAACTTTTGATAAAACCGATAGTTTTCAAGTCTGAGTACGCCTTTGGCACACGTCTGGCAGTCATTCCAATGAGGAAAATATTTGAAATTTTTGGCACATTTGAAAGGATAAAAATTTCGCTTTATATTAATGAATAACTCTTATATTATCTCAAACTTAAATGATTTGACTAAGAGTTCATTCATTATATTTTTTCACCACTTTTTCGAAGGCCTCCCCTATAAATAAGTGCACTATTAATACGACATTCAATGTATTTAATATGAAATTAATTTATATTGAATTGAATGGAACTCCAAATGGAAAAGTTTTATCCAATATTTGCGTAAAAAATGATTAATTATTGATAATTCATGAGTTGTATTGATATATTGCATGAAACATATGATACGAGACGGCATATGACGAGCTCTTACTCCTCTCATTCAATGTTCGGAACCAAACTTTTCAATATCGAAGTTTTATTTTTTAAATTGAATACTAGTGTAAGAGTGGAGTGAATATACGGTTAGAGCCACTAATGCTTCAGTCACTCGAATGGAATCCACGGCTAAGTATAAAGTATTTGAGTGAGAAGTGCCTGAGTTTTCACTTATAAAAAGCGATTCACTAGTAGTGGACTGTGAGCTCAAATCATGCCTTTTCGATAAATCAAGCCGGAAAAGCCATAATGGTGACAGGTCGTTCATCAACAGACCTCTGATAACTGAATGCTTAGATGGGGTGGCGTACAGTAAGGAACGCAAACACTGCCAACACTACCGTCGCTACTACACAACCCATAGACTGGGTTGTGCTCGGCTCTGATCAGGTTCACAATTCATACAACTTATTTGTGTCTATCACCAGACCTGACGTTTACAATCAACTACAAAAAAGCCATTAGACTATCGTCTCAGCATTTATTTGACAATTCACTCAAAAAACTATATTCTTCTCATTAATACAGTAATTGATTTTTTGGTTCAATTTTCTCCTAATTCCGAATCACTTCATTTGATGCTAACTTTTATTTAAAAACATAAATAAACTTAATTTTTATCTAAAGAAACGCTAAAATATTCTGATTGAGGGGAAAACACATCAACTTCTATCCTAGATCATATATCAGATATTAAACTTCTATCGGCTGCAAAATTTTCAAATAACAAAAGTTGATACTCTATTTAATCTTGTTTTTAAATTCTTAGATAAATGCGATCAATAAAATTGCCTTGTACAATTTATACCACAAATATCACAAGTTTTAATTTCTCTTTATTGCTAAATAACCTTGCTTAAAGTTCTTGGAATTAACAAATTATTAATTATTGGATAAAATTCAGTGAATTTTGTTTTTCTGGAAAATAGTGGGATTAGTGAAAAATTAGTTAAAATGTTTACTTGTAACTAAAAGAGTGACTCAGTCCTAACCGGGAATTTATGAGTGGATACGAGATGTAAGTGGATATAAAGAGTCTCTTTTTTGGTTGTTCTGATCGCTTAACTATTGCTTATATTTACGACAAATTATTTTACGGCTCCTATAGCTTCGACCACCAGTTATGTTATGGGAGTGGAGTCTCATTCTATTCTAAGACAGAGATTTCACACACTGTTTACAATATAAAAGTTAAGAATTACTTGTTTCCAACAATCCATTGGACGGAATTGGTGTTCCCTTTTCGGCCAAAACTGATGAAAAAGAGAGTTCTTAACAGCACTTCTTAACAGTTGATGCAAAATAGAGGACATCTGCTTTCCTTATAACACAGCAGGAAATAAGCTAATTAAAGGGCTGTACTCCTAATGGATGAGCACCGATACTTGCAAGTGATGAGGAAAGTTAGCCGACTCTTCCACCGATCACTCCGTGACAAATGAACTGACGGTAATAAAGACAGACTACAACTTAAGGCCTTTTGTATTCATAGACAACACTCTACCAGTTTTGGACCCTCTCTTGACCTCCTCTTAGAAATTTATTGCTGGGACCTGTGCTCTGAATCATTGCAATGAAGGCCTGTTTGACATTAAATTTGACTATTGATCGACATTTTAATCGTGTTATAGCGAAGATCATTATAAAAGTTTATGAAAGACATTTGGCATTCGGTTGGGCCCATCCCTGTGTTGTCAGTACTGGCAATGACACGCTATCTGGGAGTTGTCGCCCATGGTGGTCACCACTAAGTTGGTTGACAAATGTCTAAACCTTTATAACATATTACAAAAGTAAAAGAGATAAATGAGAGTAAGCTTACAGTCATTTTCATGGCTTACTCTTTCATTGTGTCCTTATATACGACACTTATATTTAAAGTATTTACAGAATTCAATGCCAAACCTAACCCATTGGGCATCACCTGCGAGCACACATATACACCAAAGTTATTGCCAATTCAATTATAGCAATAGTCCGGTGCGAACTCAATGTGTGAATGAAATGTTAAAACATAAAGAAATAGTAGAGAAATAGTGCCACAAATACTATACAACTGACACACGTGTTGTTAGAGTAAAACAGAGCCTTTTGGACAACACTTTATTTAAAGCCGTTCAGACAAGTGAACTGAAAATTCCAGCACTGATTCGACTGGAGCTCAATCACTGGTAATCAATGGCTTTTGTCAGTTCCTGTGTTCGACAAAATCAGTTTTAAAGTAAAATATCGCCAAAGGATTACTCGATTCAGTCGAACGTAATTTCGAAATTGTAATCTCAAAACATATTTATAAATCGCTTTTCAAAATAGACTGGAAATACATGTACGGCACTGGTATATGAGGTATATGTGGTGTATAACAATATATACAATAAATTGGAGCCAATTTTGTCGTTAAAATTTAGTCGACATTTTCAAGTGATGCGTTCAACTGTACTCTAGTCCTAAATCCGACTTCAATTTAAAATTTTACGATTTTGTCTGCGAATATGTGTTTGACTTTTGCACAGTTGGCTCACACTCTGGACTTAAATTTAATGCATATTTTTCTATAGCCTTTCGCTTAAGTTAGTTTAAAATTGCTATCATTGAGACAATTGTTTGCCGCGTCGAACACAATTACCCGGATCATTATTTCAGTCCTGCAATTCGAACCCATTCCTCGGCTAACTGTGCACTCCATTCAACTGTAATCATAAGAAACTGGATATCTATTGCATAAAATTGACACAAAAGCCGAACGAATACATTGCCAGAGTTGGGCTTTTTTGAATGTGCATGAGCTACAAAAAAAAGGGAAGTTCAATCAAATGCAGGCTCTTCTCCTTTGATGAGTTGATGGCTGTTAAGCAATACATTACACCATATATTGTGTTGTGTTTTGCTCAACGACAGCACATAAGCCACTCAAACATACACTTCTTTGCCATTAAATAATACCCGTCTTATATCACATCAAATAATTTTTCAAACTTCACCTCTCATTCTCTGGTTTTTATTCTTTAAATTTTTTATGAGTCGCCACTAGTTTTTTGCTCAGCCCTTCTGACAAAATGTTATATGAGTTGAAACGCAAGAGAGAGTATGGGTTATAAACTAACCAAAACTGCGAGTGCACTGCTCTCTAGTACTGGTCGCTCCTCTAATTCAATATGATATCTATGTGTTTATTCGACATAAAATTATCATCTTGGTTTTCAAGTTTTTTTGTTGCTAATTCATAAATTTCCTAAAAAATTAAAAGAAACTCTACTTCTGATTGAATTACGAGTTTATATAATATTTAATTTGATTTTTTATTTCTTTTTTGCGATAAAAAAATATTTTGTTTAATACAAACATACAATGAGTTGACTTTTCTGATAACTATTTGTATAAAATGTTATTTCGATCTACAGATGAGTAGTTCGAACGAAAATCAAACAAAATAAATATAATATTGATTTTTGAAATTGGAAAACAGGCTCTGAATTATTTATCGCAAATAACAATAATATTCTTCATTTCATATGAGATATGAAGGGATGACTTAAAAAACACATTTATGGGAAGTAACAATTTTTACCATTGAGTTAAACATTAGTTTCTATATTATATTCTGGGCGTATATCTAGAATTGCAGGCAATCATTAAACATCGAGTTTGGCATCAAATTCAACATTTTTGCTGAATCCGGATTTCAAACATCCATTACAAACACTAGTCTTCAAACATTTCAAATGATAGATAAGTCTCACAATGGAGGGGAGAGAGAGAGAGAGAGAGAGAGAGAGAGAGAG
>JAQIWP010001447.1:0-15038 GCA_034695525.1 Euzetes globulus
ATTGTCAAACTCCGAGAGCGAGACTCAAAACAATTGATTTTTTGAATTCCATTCGAATTGCAATCAAATCATTATTTCGAGTCCAAACTGCTATCAATTTCTTAAAACATTCGTTAAACCAGTTTTTGCATTGATTTCGAAGAATATTCATCGAAGACGACAATGAATTTGTGGATAAAAGCGATTCTTTTGTTAGTCTTTAGTGAACTGAAGTACTTGAATGCAATCGATAACAAGACTTATGAATGTCCCGATTCTGTTCGACAAGCGATGAGCGATAGCGCCCAAAAATGCCTTGCACCTATCGATACTTTTGACTTATCTACTGAGGACAAGAATTGCTGTAAAGGGTATTACATTGGATGTCACGAAATCAAAGCCGTGAGTTTAAGTTCTTGTCCGCTATGTTTGCAACGGATCTGATCATTGCGTCTATTCATAGGTTCGAAAACTTTGTCAAACTCTGTCTGATTTCGACAAAGAGGAGAAAAAACAGTATCAAAGGTCGGTCACGTGCTCTCCCACTCAAAAGAAATGCTCCCAATACTACCAGGCTATTCCTGATGGGTGTGTAGATTATTCTGAGTGTAAGTCTGTCACCTGGACCGGCACTAGTATCGGCAGTGGCAATGGAGGGACTAAGACTGGCACCGGCACTGGCGGGACAAAGACTGAGAATGAGAGTCGGAGTTCATTTACTCCAATATCTATGAATGGTTTAGTCCTTTGGCTTTCATTCGTCGCTTTCATCCCTCACTATTCGTCTCTGAATTTCATTTTATATTCGTTTAGTTTTCAGTTTATTTCGATTTCAAGTTTTCACTAAATTATTAAAATTTGTTTATAATTTGAATACTTTTTACGAAATTTCAATAAAATGGTATTCCAGTGAAGACTAGTGTTGGTAATGATTAGACATCTTAGAGGATACTCAGATCTCAAATAAGTAAACCATAGGCTCCACATAAAAGGCTTTCACAAAAACTTTGATTTTATCCAAAGATTGCGAATAATTTAAGTTTCGTTTTCATCCAAATTTGTATTATCTCATTAAAACTATATCTGATTAAAGACGAGAGCCCAACAATCTGTGCGGACTGCACAGGCCAATCAGATAACAGGATAGTTTTTACCGACGGCTCGCACCGCCAAAACATTATTGAAATAAATTTTAGTGAAATACAGTAAAGCCCATTTATTGTGTCTGAAAAATGTTTAAAATCAAAAGCATCTGATTACTTCCTGACCCATCCCATCGCCGGCATTGTCTTAACTGATTCATTGGTGTCCTAATCTAAACCCTAAACCATCCCCCGATAGCCCGGTGATTATGGGACTTGACTTTCAGCCTGATCAAATTGCATTTCCCCCTGAGCTAATGTGTTGTCCTATGGGTTGAGTGATGTGCTAACTTTCATTAAACTAAGAGCCCTTCATCTGGAGTCCAATGTGGAGGCGCCGCTCAGTTTAGAGTAAAATTCATTTCACTAATGGATCGCTGAACTAAACTTGACCTACAGTTTTATCACTAACTCCACCCGAGGCGGGTCTTATTCCTAGTCATGTCCTCTGCATTACGTGAATCCATTGGGTATGCGTTAAAACAGAATTCATAGGCTTTTAGATTATCATTCTAGCTCACTCACAATTTCATTATTTGCCAATTGAACTGTTGTTCACTGATTGGTTGATCTAAGTTTGAAAGTAAATTCCTCAACAATTGAAACCTCGCGAGCAGTTCTAATCAGGACTAGCGGTCAAACAAAAATACAGTAACAATATTGAGGTTCTACTGTACTTCATAAAAATCCCGTTGAAAATTAGTCTAATCACTGATTGGTTGAATAAATTCGAATTTTCGAAATCTCCAAAAAGGTTGTTGGGCTCTCGCTCTCAATGAGTTAAGAGACTGATTGTCAAACTCCGAGACCGAGACTCAAAACAATTGATTTTTTGAATTCCATTCGAATTACAATCAAATCATTATTTCGATTCACAAACTGCTATCCATTTCTCAAGACATTCGTTAAACAGTTTTTGCATTGATTTCGAAGAATATCCATCGAAGACGACAATGAATTTGTGGATAAAAGTAATGGTTTTGTTGGTCTTTAGTGAACTGAAGTATTTGAAGGCATCGGTTGACGAATGTATTCAATCGAAATCGGAAAAGTTAGCGGCAGAAGGAAAATGCATTCCATTCGTTGTTGTGCTTAATCTAACCTTTGTGACAACCACTGTTGAACCGCCCAAGACTCGCAATAACGACCCTGTGGAGGTGTGTTGTTTTCTCTATTATCTGAGTTGTTTCGGCACCAAATCCGTGAGTCTAAGATCTTTTCCATTATGTTTGCAACGGATCTGATCATTGATATTACTTTTATTCATAGATCAGAAAACATTGCGAAAAGGAAACGGAAGGATCCACTGATTTCGACGAAAAGGCCAAAACAAAGTTTAAAGAGACAAAACAGTGCGCTCCAACTAAAGCAAAGTGCGCCCCATTCCACAAGAATATTCCTGATGGTTGTTCAGCTTATTCTGAGTGTCAGTCTTATACCTGGAGTTCATTTTCTCCGATATCGATGAATGGTTTAGTTCTTTGGCTATCACTCGCCGTTTACTTCATTGTCTCGCAATTTATTTAATATTTCATTAATTTTCAGTTATTTCAAGTTTTGTCTAAATTCTTAAAACTAAAATTTATTTATATTTTGAATATTTTTACTGAAATACTATTCCAATAAAGAAGTTGATTAGAATCCAAGTGGTCTTGAGGTGACCTCCTAGGTCAACATTTATTCTAATTTGTTTTTTTATTAAAAAAAATTTATTATAAAAATAATTTTAAAGTAAACTTAACGTCAAATATATGATAAAATCTTATGATTTCGATGAATAGACTCTTTGGCTACAAAAGACTTTGAAAGCTGTGAATCGGTAGGAAGTGGTCTCCAATATGTGGACATCCGCTTAAATAATTCTAATCTATAAAAAATTATCGTTTAGGGAAAGTAACAATCCTTTTGTCGTTTAATCTAAATTAT
Source organism: Euzetes globulus (assembly GCA_034695525.1). Lineage (NCBI taxonomy): Eukaryota > Metazoa > Arthropoda > Arachnida > Sarcoptiformes > Euzetidae > Euzetes > Euzetes globulus. The sequence continues at coordinate 3,048 of JAQIWP010001447.1, forward strand.
ATTCGAATGACTGAACTATTGGTCGGAAGGACACAAATATAGGAAAATGTCTGAAAATCACAGTTTCAGCGTTGAATGAGTGGTTCATTTTCATAACTCGGCAAATGATAAGTCGATAAACGTTTTTCTGTTGATTCAAAACACTATTTAATAAATAAAACCTTTGATTTATTTGCCTTACGTTTCATTAAAGTTTTACTACTATTTTCCACACAAAACAGTCTACCGATAAGGTAGAGCGCGAATGGAAAGACCATTACTATGAAAACCAGTGCCAGAAAATGGATACTCGAGTTCGTTTCAATGGGACAGTTCAGGGTTTCGCTCCAATGTTTGCGGATATCTTTCATCTGAAAAATGACAAATTTTTAATCCTTTCCGATAAACGTCTGTCAAAAGAGATACCGAATCCGTGATGTCATTGCAGACATGACTTGAATAGTTTGCTTGAATCAAATCATAGTAATCATTGACCGAATAGAACATCTGTTTGCAGGAAACACAACAATCTTTGCCTAAAGTCGTTTGATTATGAATTTGGAGACAATTCATGTAATTATTGGTTAATTCAAAGTAGTATTCCGTGTCGTTATTGATCACAAGATTTCGATATTTGTCTTTTCCCGCAAAACAACCTTTGATTTAAATAAATTATTAAAAACTAATTAAAATTCTAATTTTTTAGTTAATTACTATCGCAGTTGCCGTCAGTCCACTCGAAAACACTGTTTTTGAAGAAGCCGTTAATCGAAGCAATTTTGTGACTATTGAGGAAACTGTCGGAACAGTTACTGACAGAAGTGTTGATCAGATCTGAGTAGGCGTTCGACAGATCACTGTATTGTTGGGAACAACTCAGACACAGACTGAAAGGAATTTCATTTATGAGAACACATTCAACAAATTGGGACAGAATTAGGCCAAAGTATAAGACAACGTATTGGCACTTCTCAGTCGGCGCTTCTTTTGACGGATCAAAGAATGTCCGCAAATGTCTCACATTTTCTGATAAAATGCTATTTGGGCTCTGATTCGCACCAAAAGTCGTTTTGTTTTCATTTTCAGACACTTTTGACAATAATCTCAAATATTTGGTCGCATCGAAGGGTTTGACTTCAGATAAGTCTTCGTCTAAAACCACGAATTCGGTTCCAAAGAGTCTTAAGTTCTGAAGAATAAGACATAAAAAGAGTATATATTTCGACATAACTTCAGAATTAGTCACTAAATGTGAAGAACTGACGAATCAAAAATGGAAACTCAAAAACTGATGATTAGTTGACACACATGTGGTTAACAAATGATTGATACAATTGTTTTAAATTATCGACCAATTGATTAAAAAACAGATAATTTAAGGAAAAACTTGATTTTAACGAACATTTGATACGAACATAGATGTGATGGCATATCGTCTTAGTCTGCATTTGAGGCGTTTTTATCGCTTAATACAATTGAAGTGACTTTTGTCGACATTTGATAAATGAATGGAAATTATATCCATTTCGTCGGAAATTTTAGTTTCGTCTAAACTCGTGATTCATTTCAATGTAAACAAACACTTGAAAGGAGTGACGCAATCAATGCATTAATACTTTGGTTTCAGTTTATAAAATGTTTTTAGTTCAGGGTCTTTGCACACTACTTCCCACAATTAAACAAGATTACTGTTTCAGTAGTACTACATTTAATTTGTCCAGCATCAAATTGGATTTTTAAACTTTAAAGGGGTCTTTCTCTATCAGTTCGACTAAACTGTTTATGCTTCCCTATTAGGGGATATTTTGCAAGGTTATTTTAAGTCACTTATTGACCAGGAATCACTTATTAAATCAACGGTCAATTCAATTTTGAAAGCTTACACTTGACTTAAGTGATTCGTAAGGATTAATGAGTCGATCGACTCATTCCTTCATATTTCAGACCAATCGTTACTATAGTTTGGAATAAAACAACAGTTTTTAGTATTTATTCCAATTTTCTATCAGATAGTCATTAAATTATTCATTTGATTAATTTTAACTTGATATTCAATAAGATTAATTCTAGCAAATCATTAAAAAGATGTTTAAACTTAGAGATCATTTCAACATATGCTAGTTCCAACATATTCATTTATTAAACAATAGTAATAAAAAATTTAACAAGTTTGCACCGCTGACAAGGGTGTCCAAAAAAGTATAACCTGTGCCACTCTAAAAACTATCATTAGCTAGATGCTATTTTGAATCACATTTTTAAAGGCTAGACTGGCTATAATAGAGTTTGAAATACAGTAAAATCTATGCTTGGCTTAAGAGAATTTATGGTACAGATCAGACCTGTCTCTTATATCAATTTCTTATAGCAATTTCTCTTAAATCGGAGTTTCTTAGCATTAGATGTAAGCGATTTGTGAGGCAAATCACTTTCTTTTAAACCAGATTTGCCAAAATTCAATTCTCGTAAACCGAGGATAGACTGTAACTTGTGTTACATAATAGTCTGACTAAAACAGAGAATTTTTAAATATTTCTGATAACGAAGTTTATGAATGTAATATTAAAATCGTTCAAAAACTACATAATACGTAACTGAGATGAGGGACGACTGATGTGCCGTAAATTGTATTCATTAACACTGGATTCGAATTGGGGTCAAAATAATGGCTTTTGTTTGAGATGTGTTTTAGTGATGACTAAACGTCTGATAAACGTTTGATGGCTGTGAAGACCACTTTTTATTGATAAGAAAAAATGTCAATAATTGTGTGGAAACCGGTCTTCGAGAGCGAGACTGTAGTCAGCGTTCAGTTTCTATTCTAATCGTTTGTCTGACAATTAGTGGTCCAACCATTGAGTGATCAGCACTGGTCTCACCTCTGTTTCAGCCCACTATTCACTCATACTTTCATTTGTGCCCCAAATATACTTCACTTTTAAGGCCACAATCCTTTTTGGACACCATTTGTCCATCAATTGACAAATTCCTGTCAATTATTAACACATTTATTTATTGTAAACCAATTGATCCCCAAATCCATCGACAAAAAGGCCAACAAATGGATTCAATTGAGTCAAACATCAAATGTCTTCTTAGCGGTGAACTACTTAATGACCAAAACTCGGATATTTGTGACTATTCTCTGGAACAACAAATACAAGAATTAGGTATTTATTTGACTTTAATTCCTCACAAAACAAATGGACTATTTTTATGAGATAACTGAAAGACACCTCAAATAAGACAATGACATTGTTTGAGACGTTTCTGATTTGTTTGAATTCTTTAAATGAAATTTTAATTTAATGTCAAATAATAGCCCAAAAAGGAGTGGAAACTCCGCTTTCGGCCGATTTTGAGCCCCGACTCAAACAGACGGTGACATACATAGCGGCGGCGGTCATCTTCAACGAGAACAATGAGCTGCTAATGATGCAGGAGGCCAAGAGTAGGTACGCCGGACAGTGGTATCTACCGGCCGGTCGGGTCGAACCAAATGAGCAGATCATCGATGGTGTCAAACGAGAGGTAGAGGAGGAAACGGGCCTTATCTTCGAGCCGACAACTCTGGTTCTGGTGGAGAGCTCTCAGGGCACGTGGTTTCGGTTCACTTTCACCGGTTATATAGTCGGCGGCAGATTAAAGACTGTGGCGATGGCCGACAGTGAGTCCCTTCAGGCCTGTTGGGTGTCAGACATCAACCAATTGAGTCTTAGAGGCAATGATTGTCTTCGTCTCATCGATTTCGTCCGACAATACGTTGAAATGAGGGACGAGTGGCACAAACCTCAGTTCCCGGTTATCAAAGCGCACAAAAAAATGCTTTTGAGAATAGTCTGTGCCATCAGAAGGAAGGATAAGTCAGTTTTGAATTAATTTTGAGCCAATAGTCCAATAACTGTATTGTTTAGCAATCGATTTCATGTGTTGGTGTCAGAGGACCCTTCACCGCATCTACCGGTCTGTGAGATTAACCCATCCCGTAGTCTCCACGCAGCTCTCAAGCGATTTATGGGGGTATCCATTGATTTACAATCTATTCCATTGTTTTGTCTAATCGATTGTTGTCTTTTAGCGAATCTTCAGTGGGGAACGCCTTCCGGAACACAAGCCATTCGGACTGTTGACTGTAGAACACGACGGCATTCCCGCCAACCAACACGATGGCCTCTGTTTCACACTATTAGTCGTATGCAAAGTGCCATTAGAAGAGGCCGTTCCCTCTGCTGGCTATACATGGCTTCAGATCGAACCCGAATTGGAGTCAATACTTATGAGTAAACTCGCGAAACACAAGACTATGTTTTTGAATGTCATTTAATTTATTATTTATTTCGCATTTATTTTAAAAATTGATATAAAAGAACAGAATCTTATTTTTCGATTCAGTTTATTATTCAAACCTCAAAAGTATTGAAAAAATTACTTAAATGTCAGACACTTTCCTAACACTAATCTCTTCAATCAATTAGTTTTGTTTAGAATTTTTAGGAATAAAATGTTTATTTCGACCAAAAATTACAAAATTATGACTCAATCTAATGGAAAGTCTAAACATTTGATGTAAAAATATGAAGACATCGACTATTTATTTGCATTTTTTAGTTCAAAACTTTTGTTATTATTTATGAATTTTGTTATTTTCGAAACTAATTTATATTTTTGATGATTTTTTTAAAAATGAAATTCTTTTTTCCATTCATTTCCTGTAATTATTCGTCGAGAATGGGTTCAAAGTATGTGCGAGTTATTAGGCGCGACTAATTGCCAACTTAACTAGAACACTATTAGAAGACTTGCATAACAACAGTCTGAACCTCTCAATTGACCTATCAAAACTAATATATTGGGCTGGAGAGACAACCTTGGTCACATTTGGTTAGAATGAATGGCTTGTGTAAAGTTGGGGTAAAAGGGTATGACTGGTAGCCTAAGGCCTATGGCTGCCTATCACGCAACCAATGAGGCGTTGACTGGACTGTTAGGAAAGCCAGTCCTGTGAACAACAAGTTGTGAATCCATTCGTAACGCCTATCCATTGCTATCCTAATAATCACTGAGTAATGCATTTGTTGTGTAAATCCTTAGTTATTTGTCTTCACTTTTCATTGCAAACAACATAACAACAGATGTTTTTTGTCTGTATTTTAATTATCATTTCATTAATCACTTAATTTAATGGATCGATGAATACATATTTAAAATGTTTTTATACCGATTTTTAAATAAATGTTTTTATATTTTAGTTGTGATTAATATCTTTACAATCGATTATATAACGAGTTTTGGCTGCAATTAATTAATCTGAATATTTAGACAAATATGTGATTATTTCGGGACTGAAAAGAGTGACTCATTTTCTATAAAATTGATTGTGAATTATGTCAAACATTAGTCGTTTGACAAATGGTTTTTGTCACAAATTTCTGATAAAAACTCTATTAATTGTAATAATTGGCAGCGATTTGAGTGAAACCAAATTGAATTTGTTTGTCAACAGCGATGAGGTCCACAAACTTCTTGGTATAAATTCCGACATATTCTATATAAAGAAAGGGGAGCCCAACAAATATGCCCTGTCTTTCATACTAACTGTTCCGACACATATATCCCAACAACACTTCGCTTGGAATTCAACGGTTCCGTCGGTTCGGTATAACATCGGCTTTAGGGTCAGTGACGCCATTGCTCTGGAAGTGCCCAAAATTAATATCTCTGAGGCGGGGATTGTTCCCATCAAAACTGAATTCTTCACCGTGTCGTTGGTCTGCACTCATCAGACCAGTGCAGAAGTGGACGTACAGATCCTGATTAACATAACGTCATCGATATTCATGTCCGGTCCCTACCAGACAACAGAACTGGTAATTAGACGTAAGAAGATATGTAAGAAAAGTGATATCAAACACAACACAAACGTCAAGACTATTGACAAAAATGAGGGGAAAACACTTAAAGTTGAAGAACCTGTGCCATCAAATGTTCCGTTCGAGTCGAACGGTCCCCTATATATAGCACTGACCTGTGCAAGTGGCTTTGTTCTTCTGGTCGCCCTCTTGGCTCTGTTGTGCTATTTCTTATACGTCAGAACCCAAAAGGACAGACAAACACCGGCCGGCGATTTAGCGGCCAGTTTGACAAACCTGTCCTCTTCTAAGTCAGGCCAAACCTTCATTCGAGTGGACACACCCAACAATCCAACCATCAGCAAAACTGGAAGCCATTACTCGAGCTTTAGAGGGCTGTTGAACGCCCCTCCCGTTTCTCTTTACCGGACTCTTTCAGTTCCGGTGGGAATACAGAACGAACACAAACGAAGTCATCGATTGAATCAACAAATGAGTGATTTGGCGGTCGAGAGACGCAAAATACTTCTTCAGCAAACACTAAGTGAGGGAACGTTTGGTCGCATCTATTCTGCTATTTATGTCTCCAATTATAACGACGTGACCGCTGAGACCAAAGTCTTGATTAAGACTGTCTCAGATCAGGCCTCAAAACTCCAGATATCTCTTGTTATGACTGAAGGAATGCGATTCTATGGTCTGACTCATCCCAATCTGATGACAATAAGTGGTACCTCTACTGATGATCCGCACCGACCTCTTCTCATCTATCCATTTATGATAAATGGCATTCTTAAGCTATTCCTCCAAAAATCAAGTGCTCACAAGTACTCATCTGAAGGACAGGTGCATACGTTTCTTACTCAGGATTTGGTACAAATAGCGCTTCAAATCGCTTCGGCTGTCATTTATTTGCATAAACGGCGTATCATTCATCGCGATTTGGCCACAAGAAACTGCTTCGTCACCACCGCTGATGACAACTCATTTCTAGTCAAAGTTGCGGACAACGCGCTCTCCAGAGATTTGTTTCCTAATGATTACCACTGTTTAGGCGATAATGAGAACCGACCCATAAAGTGGTTGGCTTTGGAAAGTTTGGTGAAGAAAGAGTTCACACAATCCAGTGATGTCTGGAGTTTTGGTGTCACTCTTTGGGAACTAATGACTTTAGGACAACAGCCCTACTTCGAAGTGGATCCATTCGAAATGGCCGCTTATTTACGGGATGGCTATCGACTGTATCAACCAATCAATTGTCCCGACAAACTCTATGACATAATGATCTGCTGTTGGAACGCCTTACCCGACTCCAGACCCACATTTCCTCAACTGCTCTCTTGTTTGGAGGATTTTCATCAAACTCTTGGAAAATACATTTAATTGAATTTGCGAAATGTTGGACCAATTGGGTCGTCATTCCATTGATTGTCAAAACAGAGTTCCTCTTCCATTGATTAAAAGCCTTTCGTATTGTGTTTGTTGTTTGAATTCAAATCAAAAGCATTTATTGTTTGAATTTAATTGTAAATAATTTTAATTGTGATGCCATTGATTACACTTCGCCTCAGTTTTAATCAATTTTAAACTCAATTTACTGTAATTTATTACAAAATAATTGGTTTATATTTTTAATAACTTGTGTATATTTTACCCAAAATTTGTATTTATATATTGAATTAAATTGAAGCTTTTTTTGCAACCTGGTCTATTAAAGTACAGAACAAAATTATTGGGAATTTTTGAAATTTTCTCATAACGTTTTAAGCTTAAAATATTTTGGGAAACTGTTTTCATCATTGCAACCTACTCATTTAACTCTTTTAATTGATATTGAGATCCGGGGAAATGACAGGTCAGTGCCCGTTGAGAAGACTCAGAGGACCAATGAAAAGGATGGCACGTAATCTGCACATAAAAGCACAGCCAAAGGCCAAAGCGGAGGATAAGCTCAACTGAAAACCCATAACTCCAAAGACTAACTCATTATTCTTATTCAGTAATCCCTTGACTTTGAATTTTAGTTCTCATATCTCCGAAAGTTAAGGTTTTTCCTATAATTCCAATTCAATTATTTGTAGTAAAATAACGTTAATTATTATTCAGTAGTGTTTTAGACTCAGTTGAGTGAAGTTGTGGTTTGGACTCCGATGAGAGAAGTTCTCCTAAAACCACTTATTCTGTTCTCCAATTTTAATGACTAAACTCCTAATTATTTGAATAAACGTTTTATTAATGATTTTATGAAAGAGGTTTAGTTTTATTTATACATTGGTTTTAAATAATCACTTCATCCAGGGATGAAGTTCTTAATAATGTGTCTTCGTGACCACCGTTGTGGCTACTCAGACAACAAGTGCTTCGGTAGACGAGGGTCATTCCGTCTATCCGGAGATCTCCGCCATGTTGGCGGTGGTGGAGGCAAAACCCGCAACGGATGGCAGGTCAGGCACTGGCAAGATGTCAGCCCCGCACGGGCCAGTGGATCTGCACCGTCGCAGATGGTGGAGGCGCCGGGTACCACCAGTCACCAGTTGGTTGGACTGTTGGGAGGCGTATCCTGCGTTAACCGATTCCCAAAACCTCTCGTTAATTGTGGTCTTGATGTGGATTGTCTTCTGGAAGGAGATATCAAACCTTTGGTCAACAATGAAGGGAAAGACTCAGAAGTCAGTGACTCTGGAGCCAGACATGGAAGACAACGATTCGGAGGACAGCACTCCAGAGATACCACGAATGGTTGGCGAAGAAGAAAGCTTCGAGTTTAGTTTCCGAGTCGGAGGCGAACAACTATGTGACGCATCACCACCCAGGAGAGGGAGAAACCGAGGTCAACAGATAAACTATCGCGAGGTTTCAGAAAACGACACGGATGAAGACGACAATCCAGAGGATGAAGACGATGATCCGGAAGACAATGGAAATCAAGGAGATGATGAAGGAGATCCAGGAAATGACGAACATTTCGAGGACGCTCAAGGCGGAGGAACAGGTGATCCACCACTAAATCCTGAAGGACCTCCGGTTGGTTCGAGAGATGGTAACACTGGTCTGGTTCCTATTCTAACCGGACCACCGATCGAAGAGACCTTGGAGGCAACCATTGCTCGGGAAGCACAGATGAGGGAGAGATATAATCAGGCTCGAGCCAGGTTGGCTCAGAGGGAGGCACTTCAGAATATCCAGAGATTGGAACGACAAATCCAGAGTATAGAGCGAAGACAGCCAAGTATAGAAGTGGACACTAGCGCCGGAGGATCGGGAACACAAAGCAGTGTCCCATCAACTTCAAGGACCGCGATTACGGTGGCAAATCCGACAACCGTTCCGGTCATCACCATTCCGGACCCTATTACTCCTACAACTCTAACAGCAACGGTAGCACCAGATTTGGCCACAACTCTCCAACTCATCAATGAACAACAACACCAGTTGGCTCAACAATTGGGACGGTCCGGAACAGGCAATCCTAAGCCATCCGTGGACAAGCAGCGGTTTCCGAACTTTGACGGAAATAAGGCGGAGGCTTACGACTTCTTGAGAGACGTCAATCGAATCTCCGATTTAAATGGATGGGCGCCGGAATACCGGGTGAAAGTCATTCCTGCCTATTTCAAAGGGATGGCACGCCGCTGGTTAAACTCCATATACACCAGAACACTAACTTGGGTAGAATTTGAAGCCAAGTTCCGGAGCCGATTCATCCCCGACACCAACAAATGGGATCTAATGGTCGCGCTAAACTCCGCGCGACAGGAAAGAGGAGAAACAGCGACAGAGTTCATGGACCGGGTCCTGGAACTCCAATTGAAGACGGAGACAACAATTGACGAAAAGCAGATCATTCAGATCATCCGGAAAGGATTGACTCGAGTATATTATCGACAAGCCATTAGTATGGGAGTTAAAACCCTCGATGAAGTCAGTCAATTGATCCGTTCTTTTGATGAGTGTCTGGAAGAACAGCCATCCAGCTCAACCGGAGCCTCGGAAAAGAGAGAGAGCCGGTCGGTTAGAGAAAGAATTCCTCCGAAAGATTATCAAGGAAGAGGTAGCCGATACCAGCGACCGGAACTACAAAAAGAGGATCGGAAAGATATAGATGTTCCGAAAGGACAGCTGGATCACGGGGAACGACCCAAAGAACAGAGGCAGTGGATTCCACGACCTCCGGAACGCCGACAGCAAACAGGAACTGGATTCCGCTTCCAATGTGCAAACTGCGGACGGATGGGTCACTCCCACAGCAATTGCCGTCAACCGAAAGACCAGAGACGGATTGACGCATTCATGGCGGACGTCAGAGACAAGAGGATGGGCAACTCGGGACAGAGACCTAACACAGGAGTGGTTCAGCCTGATGGCGGAGGTGGGCGTACACCCACTACAAACATTCCGAGAACAAACACTTTTCTACCGTTTGCCATATCCGGAGATACGACAACGACACCGACAGACCGGGAAGAGCAACAAACCTGGACCAAAAACTTGAGGTTTGGACGACTAACTCCTGAACAACAACCGACACGAAAACGCTTTCAATATCATTGCGCTAACTGTGGTCGGAGAGGACATCCCTACGCATATTGTTGGCAACGAAGAAATCAGGACAGGATCGACAAGTTTATGTCAGACCTCAAAGCAAAAGGATCTGGTGGTCAACCTCAACGGTCGAGAATCCGAAGGACAAGACACAGGAGAACGAAGAAAAAGGAACAGAATGACATCACCAGACATGTGCCTCTAATGCCGGAGGAACTGACGACAACAGCAAAAACCACTGTTTTGCACAGTAAGGGAAACCAGAGTACTATTGAAAAGGACTGCTCGACCGACACAAAGCTCCAAAGCAATCCTCCGAATAAGTCATTCAAGAGAGCCGATCAAGTGATGATCCGAAGAAGTTTAACCCCAAATGGCAGTGAACTACCGGAAGTGATGGGACCCTATTCTGTGTTACGGAAACATTGCGAAGACAGTGATGTATATGTACTAAAGCTAGTGAATGATACGGAGAATGACAATTATGGACTCAGTCATGTCTCATGTATGGAGGGATACAACTCCAAAGTACACACAGAATGTCATCCAAAGAACCCTATACTCCCCGACACAGGACTTGAACTTTAATCTCTTGGAAAGTGAGAAACATTTTTGTGACAGGAATTCCGGACATCCGTTTAACTACAGTTTATTTGATTTTATTGTATTTTTAGAATTATTTTAGTTTTAATTTAAATTTAGTTTTTAAATAGTATTTTAGATTTTTTATTTTACGGAGACTTAACTGACTCTTAGTGCAAATCTATTCTTTTAATTTTACTCCAGAGATATGTCTTTAGTAATCCGAAAATGAGTGTTAACTCCGGGGATAAATATCGATAAATGTTTTTCAGTCTATATTAGTAGCTCTTACTCTTAGATGATTACTAGATAATTAGTAAGAAGTGGGAGATTGAGAACAATAGCCATTCGGAGAATACTTTCTTACTTTTTCTAATGTCTTTCCTGCGGATAAGAATTCAGAGACAGTGAAGTGAAGAAACGAATGCATCGAAACTTTTTAGTTTGAAATTAGAATCAATCCGAAGAAACACATCGTCTGAAGCCATGTTCCGACTGTGACGGAGACAAAGTTATAACACCGATTGAGAATAGAAAGAAGTCAACACCCGTTTCAGATACACGGAGGACAGTCAAGGTCCAGGAGGACGCTTCGAGTGATGGCGGAGGCGTGGAAACGGGCAGTCAGCACCCAGGGTCATTCAACTAATGTTGAGCTGTATTTTTCCATAGCCTTTAATCCGGAGAACTCATGACTTTAAAGACATACTCATTATTCTTATCTCCTATTCATAATCCTTGACTTTCACCCTTTATATCGACGATGTTCTAGAACACGCTATTCAAGTGTTTAAAAGCCTAAGCCTCCGAATTGTTAGTCAGTCCTTGGTGAGCCTCAGTTAAAGGCAGTTAGTGTTGAGTCTCCGTTGAATACAGTTGTGGTTTAGACTCAGTTGAGTTCAGTATTGGTTTGGACTCCAAAGAGAGAGGTTATCCAAAACCAATTATTCTGTTCTCCTATTTTAATGACTAAACTCCTAATTATTTGAATAAACGTTTTATTAATGATTTTATGAAAGTTTTAGTTTTTATTTTATAC
>JAQIWP010001448.1:0-15037 GCA_034695525.1 Euzetes globulus
TTAACTCAGGTTTAAATCTCTTCTTTCAAATCACGATATTTTCAATCTTCTTTTTCGAATTTCAGACAATAATCTAGATACTTTAACATGCTCATAAGCAGATAAAAATTAACCTATCCTCTTTAAAACTAGATGCTTTACAAATCGGCAGCGGTCAAATTATCCTAGCTCACTATATGCCTAACCAGTTCCCAATTTAGGTTTGAAGCAATTAGTTAAAAAGTTTCAAGTGAGAAGTTGAAACTTTGATTTGATAAGTTATTTGTGACAGTTATTTTACCTACAGCTAACTATGGGAGTCAGAATCTGTTGTCATAACTGTATTTATTTTTAACAAGCTGAAAAAAAATTAAATTATCTCATTAATGGCTAGTTAAAAATAGCTTCAGAGTTGTAAGAAAACTGTCGAGATAATGTTCAAATTTGTTTTATATATATTATATATATATAAATTTCTTCTTACATGTTAAAATACTAATTAAAGCAATAATTACAGTCTGTAAGTGCCACTTTTTGATGGTTATAAAAATTATTTCTAAAAAAATGATTCTGATTAATACAAAAATTAGTAAAATCAATTAATTACAGTTTGCACAGAACTTATTTGCACAGTGCTATTTTTATTTCTAATTCTTTTGAAGCAAGGAAAGTTAGTAATTATTAAGAAAAGGGCTTGAAATCCTTGTTTATTTTGATAAAAACACCCAATTGTTTGTTAGCAAAATTCTACAGACTATTCCCGTTTAAAGAGATGGATTTTATTTTGTATTGACAACTCTCGACTAATGTCAAGTTACCCGGATTATATGAAAAACTTTGATATTAAGAAACTTTGATATTCTGAACCTCCCAACAAATTCTCTTAAGACGAAGATAGAGTGTACAATAATTATTCAAGGTAATGTTTACAGTTGTTTACGATAATCCTCAATGAGGATATTCTCAAGGATTGGCCCTTGCTAAACATTCAATTAGCACTAATATAGCTCTTGGCAATACAATTTTTAACAGAATTAGCTCAAACTTTCATTAATATAAAATTAATTATATAATTCATTAAGAGTCAATGCGCTGGTTAAAATTCATAGGGAACTCCACCTTATAAAAAGGCCATCAACATATTTCAACAACAAAGCTAGAAGAGTAATCTTTTCAATTATCGGCCGATTTAACCATGAAAAATTAATTGTATGTAAATTTATAAAGAAAAATGACCAAAACAATAATTAAAAACAATTTGATATATGGACTATCAATAGAGGGTTGACAGTGATTTAATTTCAGATATGGCATTAAACATGCATATTAATCAAAATCACCATGACGAAAAGTTGATCAAATTCTTTTTTCATGTATCTGACAAGGATCAATCAATAGTTTTATCGTAAAATAGCCTGATAAGACCGTTTTAATGGAAAAATTAACAGAAAGGAGCTTGGCTAATCCTGATTCTAGTAAACAGTTCAATTAAATATCAAATAAAGCTTATCAGATTTGTCGATATCTCACAAATTGAGCAATTTACTATTGATTTCCAATGAGCCTCAATTGGCCTCAATCAGCCATAAATTAAAATAATTTGACCTTACGCTAATTTCCCCTGTATTTCATACATTAATTAATCTACTAATTTGATTGGCTTTAGAAGAAAACTGAGCAACAAAAATATAATTCTTGGCAAATATTTTTATTAAGAAATGATTGGTCAATGGAAAAAAAAATTACCACAAACTTATTAGAAAATCCTTTGACTTTCAATTAACGAAAGACGGGTATAAAAGGTGAGCGCTTTCCGTACAGTCAGTATTCAGTTTTCAAACAGTCTTACAGTTTGTTCTCTAAGTTTTACAGCTCTTCTATTCTTAACCAAGTTAATTATGAAATTCTTAATCCTGCTCGCTTTGTTCGCTGCCGTTGCCTACGCCAGCCATTGGGAAAGGAATAGAGGGGACGACCATGGACGCAACGACGACAATCATGGCCATCAGCGTGTCTATGTCATAAGACAGGACAGTCATCGCCAGGACAGTCATCGCCAGGACAACCATCGCCAGGACAACCATCGCCAGGACAACCATCGCCAGGACAGCTACCGCCAGGACAGTCACAGACAGGACAACCACAGACAGGACAACCACCGTCGCCATGACGACAACCAACACGGCAGACACCAGACCGTGTGGACCGTCAGAAGTGACAGCCACGACAGACACGACAACAGAGACAATGGACACCGAGTCAATGAGGGTGGTTGGGCTCATGGCAAGCTGAGTGCTGGCGCTGGCGCTGGACAGGGCTCCGGATGGAATACCGGCAAACATTGGTAATTACCTAAATGCTTTACTTAGATCTAAAATCAAGATTCCTATTTGCAAATTCTATTGATGTGAAAGCAATCATGCTAAATTTGTTATCTGGATATTTGTCGAAATTATCAATAAAAATTCACCCTTAGTCAAATTGACTTGTTTCTTTAACCAGCAGAATGAGAGAGGTCTTAAATTCCCTCTAGGTTTACGGACCTTGCACATTGCATTGGTCTTAAATTGTATAGTAAAGTGTTACAAGCTCCAAATAAAATCTTTTGGTGATAAGTAACTGATAAGTTATCTGGGCATTAAATGATTTACCCTTATATTTGTAGGAAAGTTTCTTGGTTATCTTTCATAGAATTTCAAACTCATATATTTTTCATGTTTTTCAATTTTTGGACTATGAATCTTGTTCAAAATTCGATAATTTATTTCAAATGGGCTTGGTCACAGTTTGAAATATTCAAACAGATTTCAATAGATAGTTTGCATTTATCTAGTATATTTTTTGAATACTTGAATTTGTTTTCAAACAGCTTGTTAAGATTTTGTACAAAATTTATTCAAAAAATTATAGATATAGCTAGTATACCTTCGAATAAATGGGAAGTGATTTGACATTTTAAAAAGAACTGGATTCTTGTTAAAAATAAATTAGGAATTTAAGAATTAAAAATTTAGGAAATTAAAATCATCCGAGTTGAA
Organism: Euzetes globulus; assembly: GCA_034695525.1. Taxonomy (NCBI): domain Eukaryota; kingdom Metazoa; phylum Arthropoda; class Arachnida; order Sarcoptiformes; family Euzetidae; genus Euzetes; species Euzetes globulus. Next base: position 3,018 of record JAQIWP010001448.1, read on the forward strand.
AAAATACACAAGGTAGTAATAAATTTAAAAATTTAATTATCTCAATCGATAACTTTAATTTACCAGGGTAAAACTAGAAATTCTTGTAAATTGAAAGCTAAGTTTAATTTTAATGATCTTGGATGGCGCTACTATCGGGATTAAACAAAGTATTCGAGAGGGAAAGGATTATTTATTTTTCCAAGTTAAATATTTGCTTATCTATAAAAAAAAGTATCTTTCTTACCTTTCTTCCATTCTGGTCGTAGAATTCATATTCTACATAAGACTGGTTGAGAGTTGAGCAAATATAAACAAGGTGAAATACGATCAAGCTGGTGAAGTAAAAATTCATTTTTCTTCAATTAATTTGGCGCTGGTCACATTAATAATTTGTAAAATCTTGGACGTTTCAAACGGCATTCATTTCACATTTTAATCAAGTTAACTCTGTAAGAAAAAATAGATTGATCAATAAAATGAACCAGATTTAATTATTCTTGAATAATATAATTATTTTATTATTAATTTAGTGTTAATTATAACTATTTTTCAAGATATATATATATATCAGCAAAACTATTAAGAAGCTTTTCAGTATAAAATGAATAGCTTAAATTAATTGAATTTTAAATGATCTACTTGAAAGTTTAAACTAGACCAAGTTAATAAAATCTTTCCCATGTGTGATTAATTCGCTCTGAATTCACCAAAAATTATTGGATATTTGAGAAAACAACTAAAAATAGGTATAATTTAACCGAATTCATGAAATACTTGTTAAATAATCTATGAACTATTTTTTAAGCGACTCATTAACGAACTGAAAAATAAAAGATTTTTTTCTCACAGAAAAATAGTATTTGTTTGGCTTTGAATTCATGTTAAAAACAAAAATTATATAAAACGCATGATTTGTTTCGAACAGAAACGAGAGGAAAGCCCTAAATTCACCTCTTCTTCGGTGAAGTGGAAAAATTCCACAAAATTTTTCACCTAATCTCAAGACAAGAGGTAATTTGAAAAATTTGTTTGTTTTTTTCAGTCAACAAATCAAAGTCAACGGAAGTGTTGTTTTAAATGTTTATAAAAAATATTTTTCCGAAAGAATGATTCAAATATTTTGTCAGAAAATCTTTTCAAATTTATGATTAAAATTCATATTATTTAGAAAATTACTATCAAGGTACTCAAATACTAGCTGATCTTGTAGCTAAGTTAAATTGCCTGTTAAGTTTTAAAACTGTAATAAATTTTATCTAGAATTTATATTTTCTAGTTCAAAATGAAAAGTATCCTTTTGGGTCAGTTACTATTCCCAGTAATATTGAAATATTTTCATTTTACCAAAATGGTCTAGTCTATTTATTAAAACATTGCTATGGAAATGAACAAGTTTGGCATTATTTTATTAAATAATAAAATGAACTTTTCCATATTAGATAAAGTTATCAATTTTTTTCTCTTGAAAAAAATTAATATCTATCATTGTGCTAGTGTACAAGTTGCGTTTCATTGATCAATTTTCAGATAATGTGGGAAACAATTTACTTCAAATGTAATAACTATTATCAGCTCCAGAAATGATTGCTACCAACAAAAATTGGAAAGGGTTATAAAAGTTTAATGTACTGTCAAGATCCATTATCATATAGATATGATTTTTTGATAGATGAAAATTGCTTGTTAACTTCAAATTTCGCTCAAATGTTGCTTGCTAAATTAATATATAATATGAAATTTTTCAATTCAGTCAAAAACATTTATTTTAATTCAAAAATTTCTTTTTTTCTTGCTGATTTTTTATTTTTAATAATTAAATACATATCACATAACGAATCTTGATGTTTTAAAAATGTTAACACGAAATAATTCAATTTTTTAAGAACTGATGACCTTATCAAATTTTATTTTGAAAAATAAAACAATCTAGGTTCAAATAGATAAGTCTTTAAGAATCGAATAATGACTATTGACCCTGAAAATTAATTTAAACCCTGCAAATATGTAAATTATTAATATGTCCAGTAAAGAGTAGCTGATTAATTCTACACCTGTTCAATTCAATAGCTTAATAACTAGTTGTTATTTGAATGGATATTATTTGAATATTTATTTTAATCAACAATTTTATCAATAAAACAATTGCCTGTTATTTAAGAGAATCTAAAATTACAATCAAATGCTTTGAATGAATAGAATTTGTGATAATTTTATTCATTAATGAAATTAAATATATATTTCATTCAATCGTAAAGAATAGAAAAATTAGCAAGAATATCATTCGGGGCAAACCACAGCCCACGCAATTGTAATTAAACAATAGTGTAAATGATTAAACATTGAGATGTGCAAGATAATTAAAAAAATCGCTTTTTAGAATGTCTATCAATTTGATTATTTCATTAAACCTGAAAATTAATTGAGAATTTTAGCCAAGAATATATAATTGATAAAAATAATTAAATTTGTTTACAGAGCAAGTCTAGACTGATCACAATTGAATGGCATTTATATCCTGGTTGTTATTCTTTTTAATTATTACTATTTAATCGTGTCTTTGTTTTAACGGTTTATTTATTCAATTAATAGTTTAGCTATTTCAATTAGAATTGAAACCACAGATTGTTATCAATGAGAAATTGAGAGAACGGGTTCTTTCATTTGATAATTTGAGAATGTTTTATGTGGATCCGTTTTATTTTTAATTTGCTTTTTAAAAGAGCTTTAAATTGAATTTTATTTGATCAGAAAAGATTTCAAAAAATACATCCTTAATAAAAATAATTTACTATGAAAACGGTTTTCATCATTTGTTAACCCATCCTGCTGAACAGCATTCAGAACAGCATAACAGATTCAAATTAAAAGGGTAAATTACAGTCTGTGCAATTTTATGTTTACTCCCTGATGATTGAAGATGAACATGCTAATTTTAGAAACACTTAGCCAAATTTTCTAAATTGACCAACCACAGATAAATTAGAACATAAATATTTTAATAAAAATCAAGATAAAAAAATGTAAAAAATATATTTCAAATTTTTTAAAACGTATTTTAAAGAGACTAGCCCCAATTAAAAAGGGACAACAGATTATCTAACCTTGGAATCAATCATCGCTGGGAATATTATTAATTGTTGTGATGGCAGACTAGTTTAATTCGTTCATCAGTTATAATCTAGGCTAAACAAATCGGTTTTGAATTACAGGTTTCAACAAAATTTTCAAGTTTTTGAGTTTCGTTAGAAATTTATTATAAATGGATTTTCTATTCAATACATATAATAAGAGTTCGCATAAGAGTCATGAAAACTATATTAACAACTAATCTATGGATGACTTCCAGGTATTTATTGATTGATTTGAGTTCATATTTATTTTTAGCCCATCAGTGGATGACCTGTTCCTCTTCTTCAGCAATAAGTAGGAGTTATGCTAATCATCGCAATGAATGGAAAGACACAAAAAACTAATATTGAAATAAACATTATTTCCTATTTTGGAAACACATTAAAGAGTTTTGTTAAGCATCTGAACAGTTATCAGTCAAAAGAACATTTTCCTAGTCATTGTGCAAAACAGGGTTACCAAGCTAGCTTTCAACAAAACTTTTCGTCAGCTAGAAATTAGTTATATTTTAAACTAAATAAAATTAATTAACTAGACTATTAGTCCAAATATTATCAATTGAGAAATTAATGTTAACTAGTGATTTAATTGATAAAAAGGTTACAGGCAATAATTTAATATGCAGCTGACAAACAGCGTTAAATAACAGGGGGTATTTCGTTCTCCCGTAAAATGAAAATACCCTGATTAGTCTAATTAAACTAATCTGTCTGTGTCCCAAAGCTTCGATCACATAAACCTATAATAGACTGTATTTAAAATATATTTGAATTAATTTTGTTTGTTTACAATTTGTTGCCAAATGACCTCAACAATTGTGTCAAATTCTTTTGGCGTAAGAAATAGTGTAGCATATTATCTGGTATAATTATTGTGTGGGTGACTCCCATTTATTTGAGTGATGAACTAAAAAAACAACATTCAACCATCTCATGATATGCAAGATTAGTTTTTATCCAATTTTGTAATTTTTAAGGTTTTTAGTTTTGTAATTAAGGCCTAGATCATCAATCAATAAGGAAGATTTTTTAATTGTTCAGATTCAGATTCTGGCACAAACCGCCAGTAACTTTGAACAATTTACAAAATAACCTTGCAATCTTTGTTATAATAAATTTATTTAGCTATCATACTTTAATTTTATCTTGCACACTCATTGGATTAGCTTTGATAATTTGAAAAATTACCTTTTTTAGTAGTTGAAAAAGTGATAACAATTTTGATCAAGCAATTCAATAGGCTTGAAAACCGCCATCAAATGCTGAATAGGTGAGAACGAAATGATTGCAAATTTAGCGCCTAATGTGGGATTTTATGATTCATATGGTAATAAAATTTGAATTAGAGATCTATTGAAAATTTATTGTGAAAAGTAAGTAATGTTTTGCAATAATTATGTCATTAAAAGGGCGTTGTATTGGATGGCAGTTCCAGACCTGACTGACTATCACTTCATAGCACAGACACACAAAACAAACAATTGTATGAAAAATGCGATAAAACTTAATAAGAGAATTTAATTTTCAAAATTTAAATATAAATAGTTTAAATAGAATAAAACACTTTTTAGATAAGCCAAGAACATTTTTAGTTTATTCTACAGTCAATCAACGATACTCTCTGTTGAATACGAGGTTCGACTGTAATTAACATTACTGTGAGAGCTATGAAAGAAAAAATTCTTAATTGACTTTTGTTTCACTCATTTCTATCATTAAAGCCATTAAACGACTACTCCTTAAGAGAATTAAAGCCTGAAATTAAAGAGTAAAGTGAAGAATGAGTTGAAAACGAAAAGTTTAAAAAACATTTTTTACTCTATTTATAATGGATGTGAAAATTATCTTTTTCTGAAAAGAGTGAAAAAAGGTACAAGATTTTCGTATGAGATAACTGAGCAGGGCAATTAGAGCTGTACTTTACTATTGTTTTTCTCATACTGTAAAGGATTCTCTTACTCCAGATTTACAGCAAAGATAGTCGAAGTAAAAGTCAAACAAAAACTATTTGTTAAACACAATTGAGGCTCCCATTGAAAACATTGCTTGATTATGGGTTTAATGTCTAAATTATTCAAATAAATCTCAGTGAAGTAATTCAACCAAATCTGCCTAGATAAGATCTATTAAAATAAATTCAGTGTTTAAACTTAGTTGATATAAATCTAAGAATTTTTATCATCCTTTTTGGTTTATTGAATAGATTAATTTTCTTTTTGCACTAGTTAAAAATTATGGAAATTAAAATCAGTATTGAATAATACATTAAGCTTTTCAAAAAGGTTATCTAATTTTAGAAATTAACTATTTTAATTTTTCTAGTTTAATAGCAGGGGTGTACACTGGAACCTTGCACCCCTGACTACCCTATGGTACCAGTTTAACTTTATTCAAGTTGATATTCAAAGTGAAAATACACATTCACAAATTAACTATATAATGAATATGTAACAAAATTTATCCTTTTTAAAGTAGCAGGATTACTTAACTTAGACAGTTAATGAATTGAATTAACAAAAGTGCAAGATAAAATAATAGAAATGGTTTCACTGGTTATCAAAAACTCAAACAATTTGCTGCATAATTAAAATATGAGGCAGAAAATTAACAAGTCTATCAAAATCTGTCATCTATCAGAAACGTCAATCTAGATCATTCCTAATTAATTAGAGTAAAACTTTCACTGAAAAGATGTCAATTAATTGAAAGAGGAAAGAAAGAAAACAAGACCACAAACCTGACAATTTGGTTTTTAATCCTGACAGGCACATTTTACGCAAAATTATTAAATTTACAAGGTATTTATTGTTGAAGTTCTCCTTAAATATGGCAAAAAAGTATGTCTTATTAGTTTGAATAGAATCTTGCAGATCTTGCAGACAATACGGTTAATAACAGACAAGTTCAAAAATAACCAAACACAATAGGATTTAATAGTTGAAAAAAATGTACTTGGTAATTATCTTTTTCAACAAAAAAAAACATATAATTCAATAGCATTAGACAACAATTGTATTCAAACACAAATCACTGGAAACTCGAATAAAAGCTGTAATTTTTGTCACAGAAAATCACAGGTAATAAACATCAAGCACTTCAAAAAGGATCAGGTTTTCAATAGACTTATTGATGTCCTGATCTGTCTATTGAACTGTCTGTGGGTTAGGACTGGAATGCAATGTCGAACACGAATTGTTTTTTATATGTCTTACCTATCATTAACTTTAATACATAACTGAATGCAACGACTGATAGACTGAAAGCACAGAATAAGATTGAGAGCAGAGAAGGATTTTTTTCTGACAAATCATAACCAGTTGAACGGGTTTTGTGCTCATAGTCTGTATATTATGGCACAGGTATTATCACATGTGACCAAAAAGATTCTTATCCCAAATACTGATCAATAAAATATGGCTTAAATTCCACGATAACTTTATTAATGATGCCTGATCAAATATTTTTTACATCGTTATTAATAGATTATGTTTTTGCTCATTTTTCAAGTTGAAATAGAATTCTTTGATCATTTTAAATAGATCATTCTTTCTTCATTAAAGATTATTAATTTTTGGGAAGTTTTCAGATTATCATTTTTTTGCTTGAAAATATTTATTGTCTAATATAATGACTATGTTCATTTCTTTAATTGGTGATAGAATGACTAGAATTTCTAACTTGGTAATTGCAAAATAATAAAGAATTTAGGTTATTTTAATTTTATAAGAATTTGATTCGAAAATAATTACCCTGGAATTGAAGTAAAACAATTGAATTCTATAAAGAGTATATAGCGTTTTCTTGTCCAGGAATTGATTAAAATTTGATTCGAGGCTATATTTAGAGAGAAAAGAAAATTATACACAAACTTATCGGTTGAGAGCAGTTTTAGACCAAATATTAAAAAGATATTTATATCTATGTCTATGAGTTGTAGGCATTGTTATTAATATTTGGCTGATACACTCTATCCTCGTTTTAAGAGGACATACCCCTGCAGGACAGAACTATCTCAAATATCTGATTTTATCCTAATTCTAGGTCAATTAGATCAATCAACGAATTAAAACTGTCAGAGCAGCAAATCTCTGTCTCTTAAACAAAAAAAATTAGCTTGAGTAGGATGCTTTTAAAACGAGGATAGACTGTAGCCATGCCTCTGAAAGACAATGAATATTAGGGAAAACATTAAATTTCAAAACAATTACTATTTTCCACAGTCTATGGAAATATGGATTTTCGCCAAACAATTAGAAAACAATTTAATGTTTTTGATTGCAAAGTGAAATGAGTTTTATTTTCCGCTGAAATTATAAAATAACATTGAATTAAATGCCAGCAGAAATTTCAGGGGAAATGTGTCTTACATTTCAAGACTTCTTACATGATTTCAATTTTTGCCTGATTCAAATCAATGGCAAAAAAAGTATTTTCACGTGAACTAAGACTGACTTTTCGTTTTGAATGTTATAAAAAAATTGTTTCAAAAAACCTTGAGTTTAGAAATTAATTCTGAATTAACGAAAAATTAAAATTAAATGCTTTGAAATAAAAGTTATTTGTTCTAGTTTATGAGGAAAATTTTGCCAATTTAAAGTAATTTAATATTATAGCTGAAAATTTACTGGTTTAGACTAAAGATAATGTTTGAAATTATGGGTTCCAGGATATACTAAATTTTAATTTCTATTTAATAACATTAAAATTAGCAAGACAAATTTAATGAAGAATTGAAAAAGAATAAATTGATTGAAAAATTAGTCAAATAATGGAAAAAAATCAAAATAATTAAACAAGAATAAATTGAAAACTAATTTAAAAGGTCATAACAATTTAAATTTCTATTGAATTCGAAATGCTGCTAGCTAAATTTAAATGAAGTAAGCTCAAGTAAAAAGAAGTTTGCAATTAAACATTCAATAAATTGAAATTTAATTCAAAATACCTACTTATATAATTTTTAAAAAATTGATTAGAAATTTTCTAAAATTATAATCAGCTTTCAGTGTTTTTTGCTTGTTTATTTATTAGTTAATTAAGTTAATATATGCCAGTTAAATTTAAAACTTGAATTTCTTTATTTGAGACAAAAGAATACGAAATAAGTTTTTTTAAAAACAAATATTTAGTTCAAAGTTAATACGAATTTTATGCTCGATTACCACAAAATATTCCAATAAGTTGAATGGTCAATTCATTCAGTACGTAAAAACCAAATATTTACTAATCACTAAAATTAATCTAGATTAGGAAATAGATTTTTTTCAAGAAATATTACTTTATAAATAACTTATAATGATTATTAGAATAATTATCAAGTACAAAACTGTAATTTATTTACAAAATATCTTTTATATTATCTTGGGAAAACTGAGTTTAAATCATTGGCTTGAAAAAAGGATCTTAATAACGTAAAAAATTGATTTTATTTCAAATATTTTTAACAAGCTCATTAAAAAAGATTTAAAATTCAGCCACAAGATGAGTTTATTTTTTAAAGTACTGTTCAAACAAAAAATACACAAACAATGTAATCACGAAAAATGTTTGTAATTCATATCATAGAAGAAATGTTTTTGAGGCAAAAAAAACTCGTTAAACTTGACTGGAATCTTATGAATAGATCCTTTGGTAAAACGAGTTAATTATTTTTGTCGGTATTTCTTTTAACAAAATAAACAAAAAAATGAAGAAAAGATTTTAAATCAGATAAGAGTATTATTTATATGCGCAGAAAAATTGAGATTTCCATTAAAATTGCAAGTTTAAAGTGAGTATTACTTACGAGTTAAGTGCAGACGTCTTATTATAATTGAATTCTGAATGTAATGTCAAACAAATTGATTGAAACCTTTCTTTTTTGTTGCTTTTCTTTACAATTGATTCGACTTTTGATAAAAAGTTGTGAAGACTTTATTCACAGAAAAAAAACTATTCATTCAAATCAGGCTTTGAATTGAATTTTTTTTTCAATCTTTTCCGTTGAAAATAACTGCTCTTTCAAGCATTGATTGATTTGAGAGGAAAACTGAACTTTTCCCACGACTTTGAAAAAACCTTTTTTGTAATGAATACAGAACTTAATAATCGAGGAATTATCCGAAAAAAGTGTCAAAGAATAATGAACTTATTTAACAAGACTCTTTTGAAAATGTCAATGCGGAAATTTTTGCCAATCACTAACACCAACAAATAATTAACTTGATTAATTAACCAAGAAAAAGAGCACCTCACATTTAACTAGCAATTTAATAGATTGATGAAATGTAACAATTAGATAATTGACATAACATTAATAAATCAAATTAGCATGGTTTAATGATCAAAGAAAGAATGCCACTATTAAGTAGACAGTACTTTGTGAACAATACTTTCCCGAAAAGCCATTTGATGTTGAATGACAACAGTGCCAAACAAGTCTGAGCTCTATCAACCCCTGTGCACTTTCTATGTGTTTGCTCAGCAACAGTTTTGCCTGTTAGATGTGAAACCAGTCCTTCCTCTTTCTCACTGTTCTAACAGTTAGTTTAGCCCCCGGGTTATATTCAATCACAGGCAAACTTCTTTAGTAAAATTATCGAAATTTGTCCTTGCTAAACAAAATTTTCAATCAATTTTAGCAAGCACATTTATGAATAACAGACTATTAATCAATGGATGAATTAAATATCAAGTTTAGCAAGCAATAATATGAACTGTCCTGTTTGGTTGTAGGCATGAGTTTGTGCTGTTCTTCAAATAATAACTGTTCTTATTGTCAGTCAAAGAGAACTATAATTAACCGAAACTGTAAGAATTGCCCTGGGCTAAGATCTTGGCCGAACATCTGCCAGAACTATTCATTGAATGGGAAGTCATAACAAAATACTAGTTATTTATCATTAAAACCGAAGAAGTATTTCCATTAGTGAATTAGATTTTAACGATTCAATCCTCAAATTCGTCTAAAACAAAACTAACCCTGTTATCTATGATTGTGTTAAACACATTTATTTCCGTGTTTTTTTTGGCCGAAAAATAAATAAAAGCTACTTGCATCATCAGATTGCTCAACAACCCGTAATTTATTTAGTAATTATTTAACATGCCTCTTTTCTATTTTAGTCGTAAAAAGCAAAAATAAGCAAGTTTATATATAATTAACAAGTTGGATTATAATGACTTATTTCGAGTACAATATTAACTTTATTTAAGTGCCTGTCTTTAGCATGATTCAATCATGGTTAAATAATTTTTTAAAAACTTTTTAAAAAGAAAAATACATTATTAATTTTTGAATTTTATATTGTACTAGCTAGCAGGCAAAATGCTTGCTTTATCTGATTTTTACAATTATATCTAGCAATATTATAATGCATAATTGACTTAAAACGGACATAAAAAATATTTAAATAGATCACCGGGTTTATCAGATCGATTCCCACAAAATCTGTGCTAAATTTTGTCAAATATTTGGGAAATTTCATAAACAGATACTAATAATAGCTTATAAACTATCAGAACTCATAAATACTTAACTTATTTAATCGATTATATGAACTATTTTTTTGGAGTCAGACCTTAAAGATCTGTAAAACTATTCCGAAAAAAAAATAGTTTTGTTTGACTTTGAATTAGTTTTAAAGACAAAAATTACATAAAAACGCATGATTTGTTTCGAGCAACAACAAAAAATCACCTTTTCTGTAGTGAAGTGGAAAGTTTCCGCAAAATTTTCATCATTTTTACGCCAATTAGAAAAATTTGTTTCATTTCAAAATCAAAGTCAAACGGAAGTGTTGTTTGAAATGCCTTTATTTTAATTTTTCAAGAATAGTTAAAAATGTAATCTAAAAACGATCAGGATAATAATATTCATTATTCAAATTTAGCATTAATTAAAAAGAGAATGATAATAAAGTAACTAGTCACATAGCTACTGGAACAAAATGTTAACTATCAAACTGTAAATATTTTTTTCTGCATTTATTAACTTGCAATATTGATGCGCAAGTAAGTTCCTAAATATAAATCAAATACCAGGGTCACTTTAAGTGAAAATAAAATATATTCCTAGCCCTTCTATGAAAAAATAACATGAAAAATTTAATGTTTGCCATTTCAAAGCCATTTTACAAACTACTAAATCAATTGCTACTAAATCAGTTGACCTTGCGCATCAAAGAATTTAAAAGTTATGAGGAAACGACTATTAAAGTTATCGCTTAGAACTTCGGCATTAGTTTGTCAAAAATAGGATATATTTGATTTGCATGGTAATTTTATTCTATTTTAAAGCAATAAACCTGCATAAATTTGTTTTTCGCTCCTATGCAACAGTTGAAAGGGCATAATTCAATGTTAATGGTTGTTTTAAATTCATTTTAAAAGCCTTTTAAGCTAATGATCAAAAGAACCGACATTCAGGTATACTAGATAAAATATAGAGAAGTGTTAATTAATTTAATGTAATCTTGCTATTTTTTTTAATAAATATGAACTTTTCAAATAACGCTATAAATTTTTATTAATAGTAATGTATCCGGATATCACATAAGTTATCTCGTTGCACTTTAAAATTTTTGTATAAATTAGCTATAATCTTTTTGTTATAATGAATGACCTCGTCTAATTTGCTAATATTAAATAATCATTAAATAAATTTTCACGGCTATCAAGTAAAATTCCAAAAATAGATTTATTAGCAAATAATTAGCATATACCTGTAACTTTACAAATTAGGATGTGCAACCAAGAATATCTCATTGATTTTACACCTGTTCAGTTCAATTGCATAGCTAATTGCAAATTTGCATGGATATGATTTGAATACTCATTTTAATCAACAAATATTTCAATAAAACAATTGCCTGTTATTTAAGAGAATCTAAAATTACAATCAAATGCTTTGAATGAATAGAATTTGTGATA
>JAQIWP010001449.1:0-15030 GCA_034695525.1 Euzetes globulus
TCTCTCTCTCTCTCTCTCTCTCCCTCCCTCTTCTCTCTCTCTCTCTCTCTCTCTCTCTCTCTCTCTCTCTCCCTCTCCTCCCTCTCCTCCCTCTATTCTTCTCTCCCTTTATAACGGATAAAAAGTAAATTGATTTCATTTAAAACTTGAATGAAAATACATTTTTTGATTGATAACTGCATAACAATATTACACGTATTTTGCGCCTAAAGTTTTGCTAAGCTTTTGAAATATCAATAACTTTTCATAAAAAGAAACAAATATTTCGTAGATTTCATTGATGTTTGAATTCTTGAAACCGAAACGAAATACAATTTTTCAAATAGAAATGAAAATATTTTCATTTTGACCTCATTTTTGGCACAACAGTAATGCTATGCAGTGAAGTGCCATTCAAGTCATAAATTATACAAAGAAAATGTTAAAAGATTAAATTTACATAATTTGCATGTGCCTTTTTTGATCCGATTATATGTTTCTCTTCACAAATATTGTTTGATTGCAAAGTTTTGATTCGACAGTCTTTTATTTGTTGCAAATTCTAGGTAATACTGTATCAGTTTTGAATATTCTTTGAGAAAATAGGCTCCAGGCAATTTTTCAGCTTTTAATTTCTGTGAACTAAAACTTTCTATATTCTACTCTAAGATTAATGTTAGCTAGTTTGTTTCTTTCATCCGAACAAAATCGTTTATTGCAAGATTAATTTATGCAGAATTTATTTGAATTTTTCATTTGAAAGTTGAAAAAACTTTTCCGATAAGTCTTCTGAATAATTAATTCTTAGCTAAAAATCTGTTGAATAGAAGCAGAAAAATAGACTAAAATACATGTATTTTGCCTGGGGTCTAGTTTTATGAGCATCAAAATGGAAATTCTCAAGATAATATTTCATTAAAATTAATGCGGTATTCAGGATTTTGATGGCGATGTGAATGGAATGGTTCTTGTTATCTGATATTTGAATTTTCCATTACATGTCCATTGATGCGATTTATTACTTTTATTTTTGTAAATTCTTTTTACTAGAAGTTTAAGCTGAAATATTTATCATCAAGCTGACTCAATGCCAAGATAATTCACTTATAGTTTTTCTCAAAGATTTAGTTTCAAAACTAATTTAAAACTTAGTTTCAATTTTATTAAATTTTCTTCCAGTAATTTGAGTTGAATTTTATTATCACTTTTTTGGCAAAATATTCGTCATTGGAAACTGTCTTTGAATGGCAAATATGTGTTGTGTTTGACGCAAGCAATCGGGAGGCCCTTCAGCTCTGCTCAAGACTTTCCCTATTATTCATCATTTGTTTTCCACTCACGAACTGATTGCTCTGTTTTTTTATTTGCCTGAAAATCAAATAAATCACAATTTGATTACAAAAACTCTTACAAAACGATTGTGAAATGAATTTCAATAAACATTTTGGTCTTCTATTTCTCTCATTCGAAAACACTTTATTTTAGTGACATTTTATTTGATTTTAACCAGGAAAATCGATTTCAACTTACAAATTGGACTAATTTCAATCTAACATTATTTTCCCTTATTAATTGTGACAGTTGAATTTTGATATTTAATCTTCAACCAATTCCCCTTTACTTAAGCTATGTTCAAATGTTCCTTGGCATTCTTTAGGTTTCCTAAAGTCTTAATTAAAGAAGATTCTTAATATTTATCTTCTTTTATTTGAAAAAATAATCAAGAAAAATAATGACCATACTTAAAAATAAAAATCATTTCATTTTGAGACATTTTTGGTCTTATTTTTGATGTTTTTCTAAAATAATTTCAAAAGAGCTTAAAAAATATATTAAAATAATATTTAAATTAAAATTAATGATCAGATGGAGTGAAGGGCCGTTTGATTGCCGGATTTTGCCTGGTTCAAAAAACTTTTCTATTGCTCATTATCATTATTTTTCATTTGGAATTCATTAATTCTGTAATTTTTATGCAATTATTTCGCCAGATTTGTTATAAGCAGAAGAGGAAAGCCCCTGATTTTGTGCCCTGATTCATTAATTTTGGACGAATATATTTTCCATGTTAAGAATAAATTTCTGGTTCTTCTGTTGAGACAACGGAATAAGTTATGATGAGATCCGCTGACATTTCATGGGTTCACACAATATATGGATATTTTTGTCTCAGATTCGGAATCGGTTTGAGAGCATAATCGTTGAAATTAATGGCAGACCATTTGTTGTCTGCCAGCGCCCTATCTATTCCTCTTAGTCTGTCTCCACTTCACTGTTGTACTGATCTATTATACGACTAATTTATACGACATTCACTATTTGCCATTAATTCGGCAAATTTTTTTTTCATAGGTTAAAAACCGACTCTTACTTTGAATTATTATCAGATTTGAAAAATTACTTTCATTTTGATTCACAAGAATCAATGTATCTTTTGGATGCGATTTAATGGCAACACTTCAAAAGTTATATGGGTTATTACCGAATTCAAATCAATAATATCACTTTATTTATTACATTTTACTTCAAATATACAAGCTCCATTTAGCATCATCAAATAGGGAGAAGGTATAATCAATTGACGTAAACACTCTAACATTTCTTAATTATCCAGAGAAAAGTATTTATAATTAACTAGATGTTTCGAGTGATATTTAAAAATTGATGCCTTAAAATTAGCTAGAAACATTTGAAAAGTGATTAGAACTCGACAATAAATGTTTTAGAGTACGGAACTGTTTTAATAATTGAGTGCTTGTTAACAACATTTTAATTAATGATTAAAACAAGGCTAGTTTTGGGAATTTTCTTCGTCTGGGCATTAGTTTTCGGTAAATAAGTTCACAAATAGTTTTTAATTGATTTTAAAAGTCATTAGAGTTGTGCTGAGCCTTAAAAGCAAAGTAAACAGCGATTAAAGTTTTAATGCAGAAAAGTATTGCGTTGTTTACAAAACTGATGAACAATTTGTACGAAACAAAAATCAATAAAATCGTATTAATGACTAGTAATCGAAATGTTAGACCAAATCTGAAGAGCAAATAGTTTAGGAGCCAGGTCAATCAGAGATTATCACTGATATCAGACTAATCCGCAAATCCCTATTGCTTGATCAGTTCTAATTGATAGAACAGTAAATTAACAAGATGGAATTTGATTTAATTTAATTTGAGCATGAAAAACAGGTGAAATATTTGTTTAAGCTACTTTTTTGCTGATACCTTGGCAATGGCTGGTGTTTAGTTCTTCATCACATGGATTTGTGCCGTCTCAATAGGAATCTGATAAAATTTCCTACAAAATTGAGGCTTTCCGTGCGAGTCGACTGCCTTTTCTAAAACATTTACACTTTGGGCAAAAGTTTAGGCAACAATTTTTAAGTGCCTTAACAGACAAGCCTTCAGTAATTTATTAGTGACTGATATTTTTGGTTTCTCTTTCATCCCTTTCCTCTCACTCTTTCTGTCTATCTGTTTGTGTTTCAATGGAAGTCTTCGTAATTAGAAATACATTATCCGAGCGTTCAGTCATTCATTCGGACACAAATTGTCTGACAATTCATTGATGTTTATTGACTCTATCAGAGCACAGCCTAATATGTATAAATCCATTCATTCATTCAATGCTTTTATCGGTAATATTTCTGTTAACACATTTCTAATAACAAAACACACAGACATTGAAAACATAATTTCAAAGCAAACGAAAAAAAAACATTTGTTTTTCTTCTCCATTCCATCATTTAATTCATTCGTCAAATGAATAAACATATATTTAAAATAAAAAACCTCTTTATTTATCTTTTCCTTTATATATATAAATATATATATATCTGAAAGATATTTCAGAGACATTTTCATCGATTTAGTTTTTGAAAAATTAAATCAATTGAGTTTAGAGCCCAGAAATCATTTATCAAAATTTGATTTCTAGGTATAATTTACCGGAAAATTTATTGGTTTTTCTTTTCAGAGGCAAAACTCAGCGGAAAAAAATAAAACAAAATTATAACTTATATAATAAATGAAAGTATAATATAAAAGAGCATTTCTTTTATTTTCATTTCATTAAATTAAGTGAAACTTATCTTCAAAATAATAAAAAAAAAGTAAAAATTCCATATTAGAAGAAAAATAGCCCAAAATATCGATTAGAAAATAAAGTAAAATTAGGTTTCCATTCCCTTTACCCGAAAAACTACTCTATTTATTCAGTCAAATGAAAGGATGAGTTGAAATATTGTTGCAAATATTAAAGCAAAAACAAAAAATGTTTTGATAAAATTTTCATAAAGAATAATAATAATAAGCAAAAGAATGGGTTTCCATACAATTTTGTCTCTATTTATATGATTTATAAACTAAATGATAGTTTAGTTTTCGCTTCAAATGTGTTCTCATTTTCTACTCTTCGAAATATTTCGAAATATTAGACCAATTTTTTCTCTCTATTTCTTATTTGACTGAAAATTTTCGATCATTTTTCAGCACTTAATATATGATATTTTCTCTGCTCTCGAATGAAGCAAAAAAAATAATAAGATTAACTTTTTTTCACTCTATTCTTGCATTCTTTTGCAACAAATTTTATACTAGTTTATAGTAATTTGAATACTTCTTATTTTTCTTTCTCATCCAAATGTCTTTTAGACCGAGACATGGCGTGAATCGCAAACAACCGGCGCTTCTCATCAATGATTTGGGACAATGAAGTGCATGAATGGCATAACTATTTATGGATCGCCATTCAAGTCATTTCTCTTCTTATTCAATTTTTTGACTTCAATGGACTTATTCTGTGCCGAAGATCTATACGCTGCCAAGAATAGAATACAAAGTGCAGGTAGCATTCATCAGTCAATGCTGTTATAAATGAGCTTGATAAATTTGTAAAACCACTCCTTTATCATCAATTTATTTTCAGCTCTTTTATCAGGAATCAAATTATCTGGAAATGTAATCGAGGATCAAACCGGTATTTAAGCGCCATTTTCTTCAATTTTCTTATTCAATTCACTAAATAGTTATTAAATTTGTTTAACATTTTCTTCTGAACTATTGATCAAAATATCAATACTTTTAGCATTAATTTTCTTTCGACTAAAGCCTAATGTGATCCTTAAGTGAAATATCAGATGAGAATTCACTCAAACTTTTATCTAATACTTGAGTAAAGTAGTTCAGAGCAAAAATGTTCGTGCATTGAATCCTAGATCATATTCATGCATTCAATTCATATCTTTTTAAACCATGGAAATTGAAGAAAAGGTCCATTTTCTTTGTGTATTATGAATGAAATTTGTCAATAACATCAAAGTTCTGTACCTTAAATAATTTAGTCTAAATTTTTTATTCCAGTAAATTTTAGAGATTTGCTTCCGTTAGCAACTAAGCCTAGATAAATGCCTAGATCAATTTTTCATTCAGTAGCTAAAGTGTAGTTATTTGGCCACAAAATTTTAGATAGATTAAAGTTTTAGACAAAATATATTTCGTGTCTTCCATACAAATAGTCAATCGAAGTAAAAGGGAATAAAAAAGACGACCATTTGTTTAATAATGAATGGATTGTTGAGGAAAATCAGCCAAAACTAAGCCATTATTTTATAAATTACATCAAAAAGTAATGTTCATTCAGGCGTGTGATCTGACTCTTCGATCAAATACCCGAAACTGTATTGTTTCCACTATAACCAGAGATGGCCAAACTGCCATTTTCTAAGGATGTCTAGGTGAACTATTTTCATCAAACTCTCTAGAGTGCCCAGTGTAGGCTTAAATGACATTTTTATTCTATTGGATTTTTCTAAAAAATACGTGCCCTTCCCTGGCTATAACAAAGATATAGTGATATAGCCTTCACTTCAATAACAATTACAATGATTTTTGAGTGAAGACAATCAATAATAGATGGCTTGAGATGGAAAAAAAAGGAAGAAAACTTAACAATTAATCAATTAAGAGTTATTCTGTGCTTAGCAAGAGATCGCTTGTGCCTGAATAGCGAGCCCATAATAATAGAAGACAGGGCCTAATGTTTGACGAGTCGCCAAATATGGAGTCAATCCATTCGCAAATATCCTTTGGATATATTTTAATTCCCGGTGAAAAACGTTATTCAGAAGAATATTCTCTCAATTCAATAGTATTTTCTTCTTCGCCTTTTCATTCAGAGTTCAACAAAAGAATTTATATCTTGTTTTCATTCTTATATCGGATTTCATAAGAATAGTGAAAAAAATCTTTTCGTCTCTCTATTAGTGTTGCTGCGAACAAATCTTATTGATTCCTGTCAAATTAAATCAGGAAAAGTAAATTTGAAATTCTGCTTTTTCTTTTCAAATATTCAATTGAAATATGACTCTTAAAATTGGAATCATCTTTAAAAGAAGTGGACCTGATTTGACCTCGTTTAATATTTGTTTGGGATAGTTGAGAAAAATTCAGGTTTTGATAAAAGATCCGGATGTTAACCCTTGTGCCAGAGATTTATTTTTGTTGCTAGATTGTTTATGTTCCTTATGTTCGTTTTGTCACATTCCTGAAAATTTATTTGATTTTTTAAAAAGTTACTCGATATTGCTTGAAGTTTTCTATTGAATAATATTCCGATTTTCGGCTTTATTTCTGTGAAAAACTTTCAGTTTTATAACCGGAATATATGAACGAAAAGATTCTATGAATTTTCCTTTTTTTCAGTCAAATATATTTTTGGTTTTGTTTTTTATCTCCAAAATGTTCAGACAAATAGACAGTTAGCCTTTGATAGACTGGCAAAACATCAGACTTTCATAAACTATGAAAACTACTCCGAATAACAACTGAATGGCAAAAGGGATGAGCGAAGAAGCAAAATGTTATTTCCTATTATTTTAATGATGTTCTCAATGTTATGACAAATAGTAGACTTAGGAGTAGTAAGAATTGTAAAGAAAATAATGAAGAGTAAGACGAAAAGGGATGTGAAATATGAAAAAAACAGTCGTCACTAACAGAATCACAAACTAATCCTTCATTTCATTGTCCGTATAATAAAGTTTTTACACTTTATTCCTGACATTTAAGTTAATGGTTAAGAAAAGGCTAAAAATTTATTTAAGCAGAAAATATGAGAAACATTAGTTAAGAATCAGACGAATGAATATAAATGAGATAAAGTTTTATAACTAAAGCGAAAAATGAAATTTAGACCAAAAAAAGAAAAGAAAGGATAAAATCAAAACTAATTCCGATTTTCATTCGCTTAAGAATCTAATGAATAGAGAATTGAGTTTCAAAAGAATATTTATTTTTCATCTCGAAATCAGAACTTTTATTGTCGTAAAAAAACAAATGCTTATCCTTTTTATCCATCAACATTTTATTATTCCGACTAGATTAGCTTTTCATTTCTGAGCTAGCATAAATTATTTATTTTAAGTGGCTCATATAAAATTCCTGTTCAAGTAATTCTGCAGTAGAGTGCAATCTACTTAGAACCCATAATGAAAGTGGGTATGCTGGCTAAATTATTAAATAACTCGAACAGTTGCTGAAGTTTGGAAAATATATTTTATTGAGTTGCTAATTATAAAATATGTTTTCGATTTTAATTAAGAAGAGGTGGACATCCTGGTCTTCTATTAATTTGAGTGTAGGACGTGGTAGGCTTTCAGTCTAAGGATGTGCTTAACCCATTAATACGCCCTCAACGATACTTTTTCTTATATTTTCCATATTTCCCGGAATTATACCAAACATTTGGGTGCTGTCCGTCTCTTAGTATATGACCTTTTACACAATGACCATTTTTTAATTGGTTAATTCTGATGAACAGCAGGGTTCTCTTTATATTTAATAAATTCAAAATTTTCATTTATCAAATCCTTAACACATTTAAAATCAGTTCTGTTATACGAATCTCATTAATTGTTTCATAATATCTGCTTGGTTATCCAAATCTGTTAAGAACTGTTTTTAAATAATGTTGGAAATTTGCAAGTATTTTCCTGTTTTGTCAGTTTACCCAGAATACAAGACAATGTCTGGTGGTCGAGCCGATCTGCCTTGCAATGTGACCCTGCCCAGAGCTGAAGACGCCATAACATTGATACTGTGGTATAGGGGCAACTCATCGCGAACTCCAATTTATAGTTTGGACGCACGGGTGGAGCAGTTGGCCAACGCCACACACTTTAAAGGCGATGTATTCGCCGGAAACCGGGCTTCCTTTGATGTGACTGTACGGCCAGCTCTCCTCAAAATTGATCCGGTCTTAGAAGACGACGGCATGGAATACAGATGTCGTGTCGACTTCCGTTGGGGCCGAACAATGAACACTCATGTCTTCCTTAATGTTATCGGTAAGTCTTTTGTCTCTTTCCTCTCGTTCTTGTCTTCAATATAACACCCATACTATAAGATCATTAAGACATGTTGAGAGAGAGAGAAAAAAACCTGGATCATTGTGAATTGAATTCTCGGTTAAATACACAATTTAACACAAAAGTCCATTTAATAATTAACTGAGCATCTTGTTCAAATTTGTTGATGGCTTTAAGCCATGAAGTTTTCTTTTTCACAAAGAACTCAGTATTTTTTTCTCTCGGAATTCTTTCGACCATTAGTTTAATGTTTGTCTTCCGGTGAGACTGAATGCAAAAGTCAATTGTATTCCCACTGAACACAGAATCTATATTCTTGTTATTCATTTGGGCTTTTGTTGTTCTGTTGGCTGCTGTCAGCCTTCTGTTGGGGGAATGACATACAAATGAATCAAACTTATGGTAGAGTTATCCCAAAAGTAGATGCTTTTCAATCCAAATAATTTACGAACAAATTGATGGCAAACGAAAACACAACAAAACTATTAAATCATTTATTCTGAGTATTTGGTCGAAAGATATGGAATGAAAATTGATTTGATTGCATGTCTGGCCATAAAACTGGTACATTTGACTTGAAATGTCTGGACTTGCTAATAATTTTAAAACAGTCCTGATTTAGTTTATCCAGAAGTTTAGTCTTCAAATATAAATCAAGAATTTCAAAGGACTGGCCATTCTATTCAACATTTTTTCCTTTTGAATATTTGATTTTTTCTCATTGATTATCAAAAGTAATCTTTTTTGACGACCGCTTCAGTTGAGACCAATAGAAAGGCGAAGAAGACATTTGTGTTACATCCAAATGGAGACAACATTTTCGTTTCTCTAGCAATCAATTGGTTTGTATTTCATCGACAGAACAAATATCAACAGAAATAGAGTCGGAATAGAAAAAAGTCAAATAAGAAAATACATGAGAAAGAAGATCACAAATAATCGGAAACTACGCTCACATACAGAATATTTGTCAAATATTATTGTGTTTGGTATTCAATAACTAAATTCAAACACAGGAAACACTCTCTGAAAGTGGGGTCACCAAAGTGGGGTGAAGTCTATTCAATAACTGACGCCGAATATAAATTGATATCTGAAGCAAAATTCAAAAGGATCAGTGTTTATTCAGCTCAAAAGTCGCTTCCTATACAAAAAGGCGTTTGAAATTTCTAATCCTAGGTGATCAATTAAGATAAAAAATGAGTAGGTTCAAACGAAACGATAGAAGTTCTTTTTTTAATTTATTTTTCGTTTTGACTTCAAATGAAAATTTTTTATCTCAATATTTGAGTTAAACTTTAGACGACAAGTATTTGATTGCAATGTTTTGTTGATTTATCCTCTTTTTCTTGTGTCTGTCCGACCCCTTCCCCCCTCTGGACCGTTAAGTGCCTCCTCGTTCGATTGTCATCAGAGACTCGAATGGCACTTCTGTAGCCAATACAGCCATTGGACCGTACAATCAGGACATGGATATAGCGCTGACTTGTTTGGCAGAAGGCGGTAAGTGTTGTCCTAAAGAGATAAACACTATTGAATCGATTGTTGTTTAGTTATCGTCACAAACATATAAACATTAATAGAAATGATAAAAATGGTCTCAAAAATTCTTGACTCTAATAATGACTTTTTTCTTCTCTGGAAACTGTTGTTTGGGATTAGTTCTGAACCATTTAAACAGTAAATAAAAGTTAACAATAAATAGCACTTAAATATGAGATATATGTTTGGATATCAAAGACATCTTATATAAGAAATATCTTAACAATTATTACACATTTTTCTCTCAATTTACACCATTTCTGCTATTATGCACCGGCAAAATGACCAGGGAATAGCGCCATTTAGATTCCTATCTATAGCTTTGAGACTGATCCCGGAACTATTAAGTGTTTGCAAGATTATATAATTTTAAGAGATTATTTCAGCTGTAAGATTTATTATTTAGCAGTTGGAATTTTGTTTATGCTTCTAGCTCAAATAATATCCATTAGAAACTAGGTTGCGTCAGACAGATTTATCATGTATGAAAATCTAATTGAATCAAGCTTAATTTAATGAACTAGCAATAGGTTGACAGTTACAGTGCTTTGCTTTTTTATGTTTATCCTCTGATATATTAGTTATTTAATGTGTTTTAACGCTGTTCTCTGTATTGTTATTGTCGTCCATTTGATTGGTCACCGAAATGGTGGCGATAACACAAATAATAAACGAAAAATGTTACCCAATTGGACACCCAATAGGCAGTCCGCCGCCAGCCCTGCACTGGTATCGGGATAATACAATGATCGATGGCTCGTATATAATCACTGAGTCGGGTATTGTTCAAAACGATTTAATAATATATAAATTGTCGGCCAATGATCTGCAAGTGATGTTCATATGTCAGGCAAACAATTTTCTTAACACAAGTCATCCCATTCGGGCCTATGTTTCCATTGACATTAATTGTAAGCAATTGTCCTCTTTATTGTACAAAACTCTTCACTTGACTTTCAATTCTGACTATAAAACACAAATCAATTGATTTGTTTGCTGTGTCTTTGCTCTGAATCCGACCTCTAGTGGGTCCGTCGACTGTTCAAATCGTTTCCAGGAGAAATGTTTTGTCCGCCGGACGTAAAGTCGAGATTATTTGCGAAACAACTGGTATTTTGGAATTTATATCTGATTTTATTATTATTATTATTATTATTTTGAAACCAATATCAAGATTATTGTCTTTTTTCTTAAGGCTCGAGACCGCCGGCAGTACTTCTGTGGTTCAAAAACAACAAGCAATTAACGCATTCCCAGTAATTATTATCTTCTTCTGTTGCTGTTTAATCCAATGCAATGAATTCTCAGTCTTTTAAAAGTCTATCTATTCATTTGATAACAAGAACCAACTTTTTTTTTGAAAAGTAGCCAAAAAGTTGGATAAAAAAACTAATTAATGACCTGAGGCTTCACTGCATTGCTCTGAAATGCAACAGAGAAACAGTATTTCCTCTTTTTTTGGACAAAAATTGAAAGTATTGTCAAACAATTGTCTGACATTTTCTTCTTCTGTTGACTGTTTAGAGAAAGTGTGTCATCGGATGGAAACACGACTACAAGTGTTCTGAATCTGATGCCGACAGTCAATGATGACAACGCCTTATTGATATGTAGAGCTCAAAATGTGCGACTATCGCACCAGTATATCGAAGACGGCTGGGAATTGAAAGTCTATTGTAAGTGTGCCAGAAGTACACCATAAATAGTGACAAATCATTGAGTCATTCATTTGAGGCCTGAGATAAAGAGATAAGAGATGACGAAGAGAAGGATAGAGAGAACCAAATGTCACAATATTTCTGTTGATTATTCGCACGAGTATTACATAAAAGTCTTTTATGACATTTAGATTATAAAAAATGGATTATTTTCTGTGAGATATAGTCTACTGAATAGTTTTGACGACACACTAGAGATCAATAACCACTGGATTTTCAGTTTGTCTCAAAAAAATTAATCAAATTTTCTCTTAACACAATTCGTGTCTTATTTTCATTACATTTGAATTAAGAAAATCAGAGAAACATTTCTATAATTTTTTTCAATCAATTCTGATTGTCAGCGACGGCCAGGGATCCATTTATACACATAAATCACTTGAGATTTAGTATGTTTTCCCCATATTTGTGCTATTTGTTATAGATTCCACTTAATCTTGCTATTATTTCATCATTATTTCATCGTTCATTCAATTTAATTGTCTGCCCTTGGTCGTCCCTGACTCATTCTAAACGTTATTTTTTCAAATAAATTTCAAACCAAAATCTTAATCATTTATATACAAAAACCTTATTCTGTGCTTCAGATGATCCCAAAGTGACGCTGACTATCGGCAAAAGTAGTAAATTAGTGGTACTTAGAGAGGGATCAGAAGCGGTGATGGAGTGCACAATCAAAGCAAATCCTATTGCCAGTGATATTCAATTTTTGCTCAACGGATCCATTATTGAAGATAATGAACAAAACGGTTCGTAAATAAAACTATTGTCTTAAGAGAAAAGCAAATTAATTACCATTAAGTCGACTGTTATTTGTCTGACGATTGTCTGTATTTCAGGTGTTTTTATATCCAATACCAGTCTAACGATAAGAGAGCTCAGACTAGAGCATAGAGGAAAGTACAGATGCAGTGCTCACAACTTGGAAGGACGCGGACATAGTAATGATGTGATGCTAGACCTTAGATGTAAGGACTCTCTCATCTCATCGTTTCCAAAACGGATTTCCTATTTTTTTATTTTATTTTCTACTTTAAAGCCATTGATTCCTAATATCATTCATAAAAGTTATCTTAAAATCACTGAAAACCCTTTTTCTTCTGTTTGTGTAAAATAAGTTTTTTTCTCAGTTTTCAAATAATTTTCAAAATCTTATCAAGAACGTTTCGCCGTATTTTAAATTGGAACAGGCTATCTTAGGCCACATTATCTTGATTAAGAGCTTATTTTTAGAAATTTCCTCTAATCTTGTGATTAGAATTTCATTTTTCTTTTTTATACTAATATTCTTTATTTTTGAATTCTGTTCAGAATTTTTGAAAAATTATTCTTCAATTTTAATTTAATTAATAATTGTTCCCATTTTTCGAAAGACTCGCCCATTTGTAGGAATAGTGCAATTAAGACAACGATAGCGATGGCAATAAATGAGACCCAGAGGTTGCGTTGCCTTGTTGACGCTCAGCCCTCAAACGGCGTCTCTTTTTATTGGACTTTTAATAATTATGAACTGAATGCTAGTTATACGACTACCAGAGGGCCGTCCAGTGAACTGACATTCAGAGTTAGAGGCGCTCAAGACTTCGGTATAATCTCCTGTTGGGCTAAAAACGATATCGGACTCCAACGCCATCCCTGTCTGTTTGTGATCACCACAGCTGTTCCGCCCCAACCGCTACAGGCTTGTCTTGTCATCAATAAAACGATGACATCCCTTTCAATAGAGTGCATCGCTGGCGACAGCGCCGGTCTTCATCAGACATTCTTCGCACAAGTCTTTGACGCCAACTATGGCTCAGATCTGGTGAAGAACTTAAGTGTTTCCACAAATACTCCACTGTTTCTGATCAATGGTTTGTCTTCTGGCACGGAATATGCCATCAATCTCTTCGCAATCAACTCCAAGGGTATCAGCGAACCAAAAAAGTTGCTTGTTTCAACTCTGTCCACTGTTAATACTAAACTAGGTATTTTAACTATTGGAATAAAGTTTTTCTTAATCACCATGTTGAATTTTCTTTAAATGATTAAAGTTTCGGGAAATCACGAACTAGACTATGACCCGATTCTGGCGGTAATAGTCGGTGCCTTACTATCGCTTTTCCTAATCGTATTAATAGTAATAATAATCTGTAAAATCAAACAACAGGACGAAGAAAAGGACAAAAGAGAGCGACAATTACAACGAAAGTCTGTTTTCATTCACTTCTAATTGAAGTTAAAGTTTTCTGTTTTAAACCCAGAATTTTTGATATTTTTCAGTGAAATAACTCAAATGTCGGAAATGAATCTACAAAACACCAGTAGTGAGGAGCGACATAAGAACCCTGATGTCATTCCCTGTGGTCTGAGTTATTGTCTTTCCAATTGATTTTTAGGAATTTATTATTTTTTTCTCTTTTTATTAATTTGCAAAACAGATCGACAATCGATTAGTGGCTCGAAATTGGATTTATTTATAATTAACGAAATGCAAACACAAACGGCTAATACAGTCATTGAGAATGTGTTGCAACAGAAGCCCAAATCGATTCTAGTCAATGGATACCTGTCCAATGGCGACTGTATTAATAAGATACTCAAGGTAACTCAATTGAAAATGACTTTTCATTATAAAAAGTTTTCTTCCTTTCAAATCCCTGTTTAAATAAACAGTTCACCTTGATATAACAGAGCCCGTTTAGACTGTTTTCATTTGCATTATCAAGGCACTTAAGATGGAAAATTACCTTTTGATAAACCCGGACATAATTAACGAATTCTTCCACTTCAGAGTCAGAGTTTATTTATTTTATTTGGTTAAGCCTGTCTGAATAATAGCCCTGGGTTATTGAATTATATCAAGATAAACAAGTTTTTAATTGGAAAAATTGTTTATCAAAGGTTTATTGCAAAACACTTATTAAATATACTATTAATTTAAATTCAGACCGAAGGCGATCTGAGGGATCAACTCCTCTATTATGAAAGGGAAGGCATTATTGTTCATCAAACACAACAACGATTTGATGTAAAATATGATTTGATTTAAACAATTGAGAAAAAAGTCAATAAAATAGTTTCATTCGCAGGAGTCGGATGTCACTGATGTACAGCAAACGGCTGTTTGATTGCCGACAACACAACAATTTCAAACCCAGGAATATATTCACTATTCTTTGGAAATATATTTTTTATTATTATTCAATACATTGTTTCAAAAGAGAATAACATTTCCTATCGATTGCTATCAAAAAATATATCTTTTTGTCTGACATGTAATTGAAGTGACAGTTCGAGAGTTCGACATAAGACCAGCAAAAATTTGATTCCCAGTCCTCTCTCTCCCTCGGTCCCTCCCTCCCTCTCTCCTCTCTCCCTCCCTCTCTCTCCGTTATCACATCAGATGTCGAACTATTTCAGACTTCTTTTCATTTGAAGAAAAGAAGT
>JAQIWP010001450.1:0-15021 GCA_034695525.1 Euzetes globulus
TTAGCTGTCGTTTTAATTTTATTAACTAATTTGTAACTAGCTGGCAATGCTATGTCCACATGGCTATTAGAGGGTTATTTCATGTTTTTTGCGTTTATGTTCCACAAAATAATAGTTTTAATCAATCAAACAATTATTTTAATACATTTATTATATAATAGATAACTAATTTCAGTTGATTGGTGGGAATTGTGTTGAAATGGCCGATAATCGGCACAAATGCATCTATTAAACAAATTGAATGAAAAACTCAAATAAGAGATAATCAATTTATTTGAATTGGTTATTGTGCAAGAACAAATTTATTTCTAAAATTTTCAGCCTACAACATCGAAACTATGGCAACGATAATAGACTTCAAAGGTTTATAAGAGAAAAAGAAGAATACTTAAATTAAATTTCTATTTTATCTATGAATACAATTTTATTAAAGCTATAGAATTAAAGGTAGGAATAAGGCTTATGGTTACGAAGGCTTCTGTCGACTGAAAAGTGGTTCTCTTTATGGTGTCCCTCAAATTTATTTGAATATGGTTTAAGTAAATGCCATTCGCAACACTTTGAATAAATGTTTCTTTAATTTTAGACATCAAATTAAATTGAATGCTCTGTTTTTGAGACCAGTGACTCACATATTGTAAAAAACAAGAGTTCAATGAATATATCCTTGCATAAAATTCCATTCCAACAAACTATCTAATTACTGACCAAGCAATAAATTGTAATAGTTTCGTTGAACTCAATCTCATAAAATCTTTTTAAAATAATGAGATCAAATAGAAACTGAAATTATTAAGAAGGAATATTAGAACATAACTCTAGGTTTTTCACCCTTATTTTGTCTAAAGAATTTATGAATTTTAATAGAATAATCGCCATGTACACTTTTCTATTCATGGCCGGAGTCTATGTTTGGAGCTTTCATAATATTTGGCTCTAACAATGGTTATTGAAATTTTCATCTTTTATGAACAAAGCATTTTTCAAAACTTTCGTATAAATTTTATAAGTTATTAAATCAACTTTCCATTTGAACTTTACTTGCATTCAAAGGCAAATCGTAAGTAATTTTTCACATTATTCATGGATTCGTGAATCTAAGCCTTTAATGCCACTAAAGAATTCCAATTATTTAATTCCTCGGTTTTAAGTCACTTATCCTAAAATGGCTGAAAATTGTAGAAATATCTATAGCTTTCCATTAACCGACTGTTTTGTGTATTCAAATACAAATATTTATCGATATATTGATGTCATAAATGAAAACAAAGCAAATGTCAGAATATAAGAAACAAATTGACTCTAAATATAGAATGTCGATAAAGAGTTTCTTTGTCAATTGGAAATTATTTTTCTGCCGGATAATCAATAGGTCTTGATATTTACGGATCTGTGTGAACAAGATATGTCACAAGGTAATTCAAAAGTAGAACATCTTTCTGTAATTGCATTATTGATTGTAAAAACAGTTCAATTAATTCCTAAATTGTTTTATGAAAAGATAATTACTTTAATATTCTTTTCTTGTCTTTCATTTGAATTTTAGGTCTATTTTGTTATCAACGAATTCACATGTAATACAAATTTTTATACAATTGATTGTAAGCCAAAGCCATACTATTTGTCATTATGAGCCTAATTATTAATTTGATTGCATTTTTAGGACAAATGAAGAATATGAAGAGCGATGACATTACACATTGATTTGCACTCATAAGGGATTCGGAGGTCAACCAACAGCTTATCAATACATTAATTGGTTTGAGTCAAATGCTTTCTCCGAGGTTTACGAAGTATTATAATTTATAATATAGTTTTAAAAAGTCTACTCTTACTTAAAAAAAAAGACTTACAACTGAATTGAGTGGAAATCCGCTCATCATTTGCAGACATTATTTATTAATATAAAGACTTATTTGAATTTAACCGAAAAGTTATCCATTTATTTAGTCAATATTTTGCTTTAATAAAATTAAATTGAAAATCTATTGGAAACTCTTACTTATTTCAAATTTTGTTAACTCAAATGGTCACTATATGAAACAGTTATGAGACAATTTAATTTTGCAAATAGTTTAGCAAATAAATTAACAAATAATGTAAATAATTCATTCAATTAAGCCTAGTTTAGTCAAATAGAAATATAATTATTTTGGCAAATTAGACTTGAAGGGGCACTTCTAGCCTCTACAACTGATTGCTCATATTGGATGATTCTCATCGGTGATATTAAATGGATGAAATTTGATGAAATTTTAACCAATAATAGTTTGGAAAATATAAAATACCAAATCTAATTGACACTAAAAATTGTGAGGCCATACCACTCGTTGATTGCACCCTATAGTGGCAATTATTATGGCTCGGATACTTTGCTAGCCTTATATAAGAAGCATATTTGAAACGAGACAATTTAATTTAATTGACAGTTAAGGCCTCGTATATAGAGCTGAGCTGATTGTCGAGAAGTCGATACGAATTTGCAATAAATTTAATTAATGCCAATTCCTATGATTCCGTAATCACTCGGAATGAAATCAGGTACTGTCTAAATTTGCTTCTCATTTGACCAGTCATAGACTCCGGCACTAGAATCTCATTATCCATGATAACTCAGCAAACTCTTAACAGTGAGTGTATACATGAAGAGCCCTTGGTCATTCTCACAATTTGGTAACAGAGAAGAGGAAAAGAACAAAAATTGGAGAGAAGTTGGTGTCAACCATTGCCTTCAATTATTTGAGTTCAAATGATTCGCATATTTGTGAAAGAATTAGTTTTAGTGTTTACTAATTGAAGCGAAAAAAGATTTCCTAAAATAAAATATTCTTTTGAAGAGAAGGTTTGTCTTCTCTTTCAATAAATTCAGTGTTATTTTTAACTCTAAATAGTGACAAGAATACCATTTTTAAATATATATATATTTTTTATTACAATTGATTTCTTAGTATATAATTTGCTTAAAATTTTAGCAAAATATATGCCATTACATTAAAATGATCGATAAAGTAATCGGATTAAACTAAAAACTTTAATTATAAACCAGGGATGTGTAAGGTCATCCCTGGTTTATGACCTTAAGGGGGATTTAGGGGCTATAGTGACTCATTTTTTGTTTGCCAAAATCTAGGAGGATATAGGAAGGGGATATTTTAAAAATTAAGGACGGAATTGGCGAACGAAATGTCCATTTTCCAAGATGCTATTCCAAGATAATTATTTCAATATTTAAAGTATTTATTATGGTATATTTTCTTGGGCATCATTGCAACAAATATAGATTGAAAGCAAAATTTTATATTTAATTAATTTTGAATAATATAAGCTTTCGATGAATGATTATGAATAAACTTTTTCATAGTTTTATGAGAGTTTCAGGCTTTAACTTGTATTAAGATAAAAATAGCAATATAATAATAATAATAATAATAATATGAATAATAAAACAAAAATTCAATTTTTTGTGAAAAGAAATTTTGTCATGAGAAATTTTCTTTTATGCCATCTATATATAAACTATTAATTTATCTGTTTTCAGTTTTAGAGAATTTTTCAACTGAATTGAGGTTTTAAATGATTTTTTGAATTTGTAAACTAATATTTTCAACAGGAATTCAATTATCTAATGAATGTTTACTGTTTGAAAGCTTTGACAACTTATGGCATGATTTGCACCTTAATTTTAATTACCTTTCCAACAAATAATGAAAAGAATCGATTCTTACCTAATCCTCACGTTGTTAACCAAACCATAAAATCAGATTTTGGAAATAATAGCCAGGTTGCTTTAATCTACTTTTGCATATGTTATACGACTTGAATTTTCAACAAAACTATTGGTTTGACTTTTTTTAATTAGTTTTCAATGAACTTAAAGCCGATTTTCCACGAAAGACAAATTTTGGAGCACAGCTTTTCAGTGTAGCATCTAATTGTGTAAGACTTCGAAACTATCGTTTTATAATACCATAGGATTTGAAATATAAGCGACTGCGCTCTCAAACAACATTTACTTTGGTTATCATTAGATGTTAGAAGAAAAAGAATATTAAAATTGAATTTTACCCGAAAAAAGACAAATAGAAGATAATTAATTAGTTTTTTGAACTACAATTTTCTCGTCAGTCAATTAAGTAGAAAGCATCAGAAGTTTTTGAATAAAATATTTTGTAGGGATTCGTCAAAACTATTCTCAACCGAATGAACGATTATTTACAGTAAATCGGCTTTTTGAACAAGATCACAGTTTAGTGGCCAAATTATTTGGTTAGCTGATGCGTTAAATGTTGTTGACTTACTCTGAAGAGAAAGAGAAAGTTATATTAAGGATCTTTAGTAAAAAGTAGTTCTATTGTTAAGTTATGACATATGGAAGGACTAAAAGTTTGAAGTTTTTTCTATTTCAACTCCAAAAGAGAGGCTACAAAATGATTTTGAGTGTTTTGAACTATCGATTTTCAAAAGATGGATTTTGCAAAGAAGGCGGTTTTTTCTTCTTATATTAACTTAATCATCTCAAACCTTCACATTCTTTAAATTTTTAATCAACATAAAATTGACATTTAGACGACAAATTCAAAATCACTTAAACTGACTTTTAATTTCAATATTTGCTGACAAATGAAACTTTTATTGGTTAGGGGATAAAGTGATTGAAGCCAAGGTAAATTAAAATTTTAGATCAAAACAGTAAACAGTAAAAGACAAAAATTGCAGAATCTATTGATTCGAACTTCCATTCAATAGAGTATTGCTATGAAAACAATATTATTTGTCGATTCTATTCAATCGATTCCGATTTTCAAAATATACAAAGGATGAGATTCTAATTCAAACGGGATTTGAATGACTAATGCATTCATAGCAAGGATGAGCAATAAATTCAGAATAATTCATAACAAAAATGTGAAAAATCCCCCCAAATGTCAATATCTTTTAAGTGGTTTTCGGAAATGTTTTAAAATCTGTCTGATCAGTCAGAGCTGGTATTTTAGGATGTAGTCTATTTGCCCTCGTGCATCCCTGATTTCCTGCCTAAAATGTACTCAAACAAAACTATGTGCTAACAATTGAGTACAATTTGTACTTTGTAAAAAATATTGTTTTAAAAATATATTTCCCTTTTGTTTTATGAAAAATATAATTCTATTCGGCTATACGGCCGACATTCCCGAACATTCACAAAAAGATTTACATTTTTGGTCAGTTTGCATGCGCAAAATTGTAAGAGTAATTCTCAATAAAAATTTTCAGACATATCATAACAATTGAGATTATGGTTGTCCAATAATTTTTCATAATTTACAGACCACAATGAAAATTTGTTGACTATTATTTGTTATATTTACATACAATATCTTCAACTGCAAAATTTCTTAGGTGTTCTGAACCTAACTGGGCAAGCATAATTGAGATCACTAAACAACAAACTATTGAAAAAGAAACTTATTCTTAATTAAACTTTAATTTAAAGTCATTGCAATTAAACTAATAGCGATTCAAATAAAACTAGATAAAACATTTTATTTATTAACTTATCCCCTATTTGAAAGTGTAATGAAATGTTTAAATGAAAGTTTTCACGTCACGTCTGTATACAATAAATTATAAGCTCTTTCCAATTATGAAAAACTACCCTTTCTATGAATATTTGAACCTATGGGAATGCAAGCTACATGTATACAGGATCAAAAAATCTGTTTATATAATGTTTCGGGTGGTCAAGGTGGGGGTTGTGCAGCCCAGCAGTCCTCGGTCTCCCAAAAGATCGATTGGTCAGGTTTGCTGACCAGAATCGACGGATCCGTACTGTAGTGGGGGACTGGGTGATAGGCGACACTCACTCTTAAAAAAAGAGCACAAGTGCTCGTACTCAAGGCAATGAGTTACTCAAGGCCCTGATAGGCACTACTCATGTTGAGCGCCTAACAGGGGAAACAAATCATGTGATTTCTATTAAAAACTAAATTCTGATAATTTCGATCTTTACTGAATATCTATTTCTGGACCTCAAAAACTATTCCTGGCCGAATCTAATAATGCTTTGGAAGTATTGCAAGCAAGAAACATTTTTACGATCATGACGGAGACAATTAATTTTTGAGTCCTCTCCTTGCTCTTCTCCTATCTTAACACACCCTGAGATTTGGAAAAGACAAATAATCATAGTTAAAGCGATAAAAATACTTTAAAATGCATTGAAAAATATTTTTATATAAGCCATTGAACTTTATCGTCATTGTGTACCAGTTCCATTTTTCAGAATTAATTTTCTGAAAAGAATATTCAAATAAATGTTAAGAAAAAGAAAACAAATAAATGCAATTCTTAGTGTTTAAAGCATAGACTTTAAATTTTAGATTTTAGTTTATTTGCTAATCCATTCAAAATTAATAATTGGCTTTTTTGTTGCATTGACTCAGTTGTTGAATATTTGTTTCATTTGTTCAAATTATTAGTAATATAATAGAATTAATAAGTTGTCTATTATTTTATATAAAAATTTATAGCTTTTCAGAGTTGTGAACAAAAAAAAGCCAATTATTAAGTTTAAATGAATGAGTTTGAATAAAACATTTTAAGTTTAGGCTTCATCTCTAAGAATTACATTTATTTGTCTTCTTTTCTTAAGCTTTTATTTGAATATTCATTTCAGTAAATTAATTCAAAAAAAATAAGAATATAGGGTTATCCAAGGGAGCGCTGTTGCTGGAAGTTAGGTGAAATTTTTAACTAAAATCAATGAAGTTAGGTGAAATTTTGGTGTCAAATTCATTTAAATTGCATAGAGTGATTAAAATGCAGACTGTATCTGCAATATATTGGAGTACCGTAAAAGACTATTAACTAAAACATACCATTATTAGTGGTTTCGGGATTTATGACAGTAAACAATCAGTTGCTATGTCCTTGTTAACTGTTTTTTAGGACACCAATCTAAGAGTGACCTGAAATAAGGACATGTTCTTATAGACCGTTAAACTCAATGACCGGCAATTTTACACATTGTAATCAATAAAATATTTCAAATCTAATATTAAACATTCAGATCGGTCTTTAAAACAATAAAATTCAATTATTTTCAAATCTAATTAGTTTTATTAAAATGAATACAAAATAAGGAATAATTTTGTAATAACTTGTTAATTACTCAAAATTTTCCGTGAGATCATTAGATCAATAGTAGTTTCATCAAATAGTCGTTTCTTTAGCCAATTATCTATTATGTCTTTCCTAAACCACAATTCTCGAAACTTGCCCTTATGAACTAAGAATCCAGTTCGTTCCAGGCATTCTAATAAAAACATGCTCTTGTTATAATAGTCATTTACTGTAGTTGAATAATCAAAGTCAAGTTACTTCTGTTATTTTGTTAATTTGAATTGCAAAAGCCATCCAATTTAGTTGAGATATTCAAAGTTGTGAAATGATAGATATTGACATTTCCAATGATTAAAAAGTGTTTTGAACATTAGATTACAACAAATATTGATTCAACTATCTTTCCAAAAGATACTCACGAATTCCCCCTCAGCTTTTCGCAAAATTAAAATGTTTTCACAAAGGAGTTGAAAAATAATTTTTTTTTATTCTTTTCTACTCTTATTTGCACAAACCAGAGATTATTTTTAGACTATTTTCAGCATTCAATTTTTATAACCATTGTTAAATATTTTACCTCAAATGGTTTAAAGTCTTTAAATATTTTATTTGTTATTTCATAGATAAATTGAAAACTAAAGAATTTTTTTACCAAACATAAAGTTCACTTGGTTATTTAGTTGATTTTATTAAACCACTAACTCATTACATTTGATACACTATTTTTGAATTTTAATGTATGAAGTTTTATTTGTGCCTAGAAAATATTCTTTCAAAATACAAAAGTTAGGAAAAATAATTGTCTTTGCTTATGAACAGAGCTGTCAAAGTTTCCATTCATTTTTCATTTGAAAGAGTATTGCATGCACAAATAAAACACCAAATATTAATATTCAAACATCTCATGTTTAATTTAAATGAGTTCTAATAAATTTGCAATTCAGTAATTCAGTGAATTATTTAATTTTTGAAGTCTCCGTATTTTTGGATTTAATCCTCTTTAGTTTTAAGTTTATTTAGCGAATAGCAATGAATTAGTCAAGATGTTTTGAGCCCTAAGTGCAGGAGTTGCCAATAGGGCGGGTGTTATTATTACGTTTCCCTTTATAAACTGAAAGTACCCGCCGGTTACGGCCATTTTTGGGTAAATTTTTGGATTTTATTTTATAATGTTGGCCAAAAATCAGACATTTTTACAAATGGCTGCCAAAAATCGCAATTTTATATTTTTTGGAATTTTGCCTTTAAACTTGCAGAATAGCCTAATTAAAGACTAATTAGGCATAAAAACACCGTAAATAAGCCTATTTTTAAAAGAAATTTTCAGGCGCTATTTCCTTCCGCCATTTACTCCCCAACACCAACAT
This sequence comes from Euzetes globulus, assembly GCA_034695525.1. Lineage (NCBI taxonomy): Eukaryota > Metazoa > Arthropoda > Arachnida > Sarcoptiformes > Euzetidae > Euzetes > Euzetes globulus. Next base: position 8,469 of record JAQIWP010001450.1, read on the forward strand.
TTTTGACAAAATGCCCCTCCTAAAAACATTTTCACTGATCGCCTCTGCCTAAGAGAAAGAATTGCCAGCTCTGGTTATGAGCAAGGATAAAAAAATCGATTCAATTTTCGATTTGCGGTTCTAGAAAGTTTTGGGGTTATTCTCACCCTGTCAACATCCCTAAAAAAAGTATTTTAGTCAACAATATTTTCTCTTCAATAAAATTCATAGAATTTAATCGATTTCTAAAATAAATAGTTTAATAATATTTTTTGCAATAAATTTTATATTTTTGTTGTTAAAACATAATCTAATGCAAGTAAAAATGCCTGAAATTGAATTAAAATCTATTTATAAGTCATACTGAGGATTGAATAGAATGAGCAAGGTGTTCAATAATATTATCTAATAATAATGATGAAAGGAAAATAACAGTTATGATTTGCAAAATATTTCTTCTGCAAGATAATTCTGCATTTATTCCTAAATACGTTGAGAATGATTTTATGAGTTATTAGACTAAAAATTAATACAACTTTTTGGTTGTTTGGAATTTGTGTCAACCAAATTTTCTTGAAGATCTCTGTAAATCAATTGGATAGAGGTTTCTTTCAGCAATTTGTTTACATATTCAACTTGTTTATTTTGATATTTCAATAGATTTGTTGTGAGAATTAAATAATTCATTTACGAAAGAAAACATTAGAATAAGAAATATATTTGTATTTTACTTAAACACAAATAAATCGATTTGAAGATACATTCAAATTATGCTCAAAAAATATATACTTAAAATATAATTAAATAAGAAAATTATAGATTATTTCAATCCATTTTAATTGAAAAAACGTTTAAAAAACAATCATTTTTGAGATGAAAAGGAAATATCGCAATATTTTTCAATTGAATATTCAATGGATAACAAGAAATAAATGTTTGAGATTTGGATTTCCTTGAGATTGGATTCTGGTTTTGAAATAAACCTTTTGGTCGATAATTCATTCTTTCGATTTATTCTTTCATTTTGTGTTTACATGTTTTGCTTCACTATTCAACAGAACCTATAAAATCAATTACCATTTCGTTCCAGATTTTATTCTTGAGTCTGACCGCAATTCACGAAATCATCAATAATTAGCGAATTTCTTTCGACAAATCAATTGATCGGCTCTTTCTTTGCTAAGCCTTTAGTATAAAGTCTTCATTAGTCAACTATTCTAAGGACAAACGCTAATCAAATACAATCATTAGCTCTTCTAATGATTAATTAAGGTCTTTATCGAATCGAAAAATAAATATTTATTTCATTGAATGACAACTCTTTACTTTTGTTAAAATGGATTTATCATCTGGTTAAAATAATAAATGCTTTTAAACTCAAAATAACAAGATATATTTCTTTTAAATATTATATTTTTAATATAATTGCTTGTTTAACAATAAAGATTTCTATTATTGCAGAAATTCAGATTATATATTATTAGTAATAATACTTTCAACAATTGAAGCTTTAATTCTTAATTAATTCTTAAACTTTGATTTCATTTTTGGACATCGGATAGCTGGATAATCTTTTTCAAATTCATTTAGATAGTTAAGATACCTTTCCAACTTGTTAAAAGAACCCGAAATAGATTTAATAGAAATGCTTAGGTAAATGTTATTCAAATTTCGCAAATTTTAAATTATTAATTAGTAATTGGAACTGGATTGCAACACAAACTCTTGTCAGTATATTTTGCAAGAGGAGGTATTTTTAGTTTACAAAGGGGAACGAAACACAGTCCTCTATTTGTCATCTCTGCCTTTTAGTCAATTAAAGATTAAAAGTAATAATTTATTTCCTGGACTGTGTTTCGTTCCCCTTTGTAAACTGAAAATACCTCCTCTTACAAAATATATTGACAAGAGTTTGTGTCGCAATCCAGTTCCAATTACTTGAATAATAATTTAAAATTTGCGAATTTTGAATAACATTTACCTACGCATTCCTATTAAATCTATTCTGCTTTAGTAAGATTTAAATATTACTAGCTTAAAACTATAATTTTGTAAATCCAAACTAATCAAGACACTTAAAAGCTTATGAAATAAAGAAGATAGAACTCTAGAAATGACTCGAAAAAAGTTTGAACCAAAAGAAAATGAATTCAAAATATTATTATTATTATTATTTGAATAAAACATTTAAATTTTATGACAAAATTTTCAAGTAATGGAAACCTTATTAATGCAAATATTTTTATTAAAAAAAACTTAATTTGCATTTTTTTGTCAAAGCATAACGAAATCAGAAGAAGTCAATGGATTCTAGAGTTCAACGAATGGCTTAACAGAAGTCAGAAGAGAAATTTGAAGACAATTTTATTTGATTTCTTGAGTTTATTTGTGTTGTTGTCACACAAGTCAAACATCCGTTATGTTTGCCTCTCATTCCTTTCATTCGTCTCTTCCTCTTCGGATAACTCATGAGTGAACTCAAAAAATGAGAACAATTAGAGTTATCTCATTAAAAATTAATCATCAAGCAAATTAGCCAAAATTGTCAAATATGAATAATTGGGAATAAAAATAAAAATATAAGTGAATTATTCTTAATTAAGTTAAAGGATGTGCAAGGTCCGTGATCCTAGGAGGGATATAGGGAGGGGATAATGACTAATTTTTAGACCAAAAATTTATGGGAATATTTTCAAAATAGCGGACGAAAAATCTGCATTTTTTTCTTAGATACGCTTATTTTCCGGTAACTTAAAGGATTAATTTGTTTAATTAAGCCACAATTAAGCTATTATTAAAGTAGCAAGACTAAATTTATTAAAATAAATGACAAAATGGCTACGTTATCCCCTAAGAGTCAATTTTTAAACCTAGGAGGGATATCTCAAAAAATCCTCCTTGCACATCACTGATTAAGTTTAATAAGAAATTCATTTAATAAGAAGTATTCCTCCATTAGTTATATTCAGACAATTATTTTTGTTAGAGTAGCGAATCAGACATAAACATGTTGATGATTTGTCTGACTTTTCACTTCGATTGAAACTCAGTTCCAAACTTGATTAAAGTCAAAACTTGAGCTTAAAGCAAAAGCGATGGGATTGGCTTAAAAATTTCCGCTCTTTAAATGTATTAAGGATGGCTAAAGATGGTAGAACATTTTTAAACTTGCGAATTTCATAAGCGAAGAGAACTTCAACTACCCGAACTCTAGACTAAAGTTTATCAATTTTAAAACAATTATGGCTAAAAATCAGTCATTTTGTTCATTATATTATTAAGGGATTGATATGTAATATTGATTTTGATAGATGCTCATTTTGTGATTAAAATCTTCGGAAATACGAAGATGATGGCTTATGGCTGTTTCCTACTACTATTTCTGGTGAATATTTTTATTCTAAGGGGTATTCAGAAAGTGGTAACTTTCGTAATCTCTGCTCTAGAAGTTATATAAGTTATGAAATTGGATTGGAGTCAAATCATGATTAAACTATGTTATGCTGATAGTAATGCCCAAGTGGGTACACATTTTTAATTATGTATGGTTCTGTTCATGCTATCTTGCCCAAAGAACATTTTTCCTAGCTTCAACATCAAAATAATGACCAAAATTTAGGGAAAGTGAAAACTAATCGAATTTCTTTAACAATTTTGGTAATTTTATATTTTTATGGGAGTCCAAAAGTACTCTTTTTTTTAAAAAAACCCTATTTTAGAGTCTGGGGTCCCTTTCAATGGCGGTTAAAACTTTCTCTGATAATTTTGGTACTCTTCGCTTCCCTGTTATATAGATGTAAACTCCGTTACCACCTTACAAAATTCATTAAAAAAAATCCAATCCAATGAAAGAGTATATGAAAGGCTTTTTGACTATAGTGGTTGTAGTCTGTCCACTAAATTCTTGCATATCACTAGTTAGAAACGATTATTTGATTGCTAACATGACTTTTATATTTATTCATCTATTAAAGGAAATTAATGACATTTTCATTTTGTTTAACTCCTTTGAGTCCTTAGCTTTTGGCAAAGTTTTAAAACAAAATTTGAAAAAAATTGAATATCCCTTTGAAAGGTTAGTCCGATTTACTGTCCATTATTATTATTATTATGTTATTTATTAAATGAAGTTTTGTTTTAGCAATCATTGAACCAAAATAGATATTTTTACTAACCAAAGAGTTTTTGAACTAAAATTTTGCAATAGTTTTGTTGAGATAATAATGAAAAAAAATTTTGGAATAACTTGAAAGATTTAAATTTCAATTTGTAATGATAAAAATTGATGTAAAGGTTTGTTATGTCCGGGAGGACTTATCTAATTTAAATTTGATTTTTAGACTGAGTGAAGAGAGTTTACCTTCATAACCTAGGGCATTAAGCTGATCATTTGACTTGTTTAACATAAACTTACAAATTGAATATAAATCCGACTCATTATTAGTTAAAAAAGAAAGGAATTCTCTCAGAAAATTGCATTAAAAATTCAAAGTAATGTCGAATTTTATATTTTATTTAATAATTTTTTAAGAGTGAAATTGTTTTCGTTTAACCGAAAGAAAATTTGACTTTTCAATTAAATAAACACCAATGACAACCAGCTAATCACTATTTACCAGGGTTAATGCAGTGAATCGATTTGTCTTCTTGAGAATGCCTACAACAAAACACCCTTTTAGACGACAATACAGGCACAAGAAGAAAATGCAGTGAATTCAGTGAATAAAGTTATATTTAGTCTTAATTACCTTGATATTTTGAACTATTCTTTACAAACAATCTTTAATGCTTTCTTACTGAATAGGTAATAATAGTATAATGAGTAGGAAAATGCTATTATTACCTCGTTCAAAGCCAAAATTACATTCAAAGAGATATAGGAGATAGATAATTCTTGATACTTAATATTTTCATTTTTAGATAAAAACTCTAGTTTTATAATATTATTCAGTAAAGCTTTATCGAATTAGTATAAATTGTTCAAGTCTATTTTGAAGATGAATTTATTATCAAAATAAATTTATTTTAAATTCAATAAAATAATTCTCAACGTCTTATTTGTCTTTTACTGAGTTTAAAAATTATTTCAATTCAATTCAAAGTTTAAATTTAATTTTAAATCTTGATCTAATTGTCGATCATCTAAAATGATCCAATTTTTATTGATAAATAACAAGTTACGACTCTAAATAGGAGTGAAGTTAGCCTTGATTTCACGGTCACATTGAATCATTTCAGTAGTAAGCATTTTAGCATGCTAGAATATTCCGATTGTTTATGAAATGCATTATTCTATACCTATTAATCTATATTCTATAATAATAATACTTAATACAAAGTTCCTATGTTATTGTCAATTGAAAAGCGACTACAAAAGCATTCACTCATTATTTCATTAATGAACCGATTCTTTGATTAATTACAACGAATTCAATGTCACGAACAATGAGTAAAGAATATGTTTTTATTCGTTATGTTTTATTAGTAAAAAAATTGCGATTTTCTGCGGCAAACAAATAGAGTATTTCTATGGTCTCACAAATTACTAAACCGATCGATAAATAAGTTAATAAATGAGAAAAATTCGATACGAAAGACGATCAAAAACTTTCTTTTATATAAAAAATGAATGCTTTTTCCAATGGAATATTGGATGTCTTCACTCTAAATGTGGTGGTAACCAATAACATTACTCAATTGGCCTTGTTTAAAACGACTAACCTTACCTGACAGACAATAAAATAGTCCTCTGGGCAACACTACACTATTAAATTAAATTACGTAAAAGATTCAAGAGCAGATGACATCTGTCGAAAACTGGCGGCTCTGCTAACGGGCCTATGGGGACGATAGGATGAGTGTAAAGTTTATTTTGATTGTCGTATTAAATGATCAAAGTTTTGAGTATACGAACTCACAGGGAAACAGCACCAGCTTTGGGAAGAGTCGGGCGCTTCTTCTGCTTGAGTATTGTACGCGGGAGAGTCCAATTGTAAGATTCTGCTTGATCCCATTTTTCTCTATTCTCTGCCAGTGATCTCAGATTAAGTGTGGCCCTACTTATTGAGTTATATTGTTGTATTTGGACGGGTGTCTCATTACACCCTTTTATTGATTTTTCTCTGTTGTAGAAAAAGATACAGGTCAGGGAAGAGACAACCATTGTGCCGATGACAAGCGGTACCACAAAACAGAGCATAATATCGACCGAATAGTCACGCTTTGGTTGTCGTAGAGGCAGATAATATTCACTCGATTCACTTCCAGAAGTATTTGAAACCCAAGTTTCCGGTTTCACATTAGGTGTTTGTGTTGGCTCTTCAATCCAGTTCTTTGATTATATGATATCCAATAAGAAAGAAATCAACAAAAAGATTATTCATTCGATAAACTGATCCATCAATTATATCACTGATCACCAAAGTTGGCCAATCATCAAAAGTTGAAGAATTCATTGATTTTTTATTTAAGGCTCGTATTATTCTCTTGACCTAAACCAACAAAATTAGTCTGCAAAATGTACTTTCACTCCCTTTAGTCTGCTAGACTCTCTCTCCCTCTCTCTCTCTCTCTC
>JAQIWP010001451.1:0-15021 GCA_034695525.1 Euzetes globulus
TTATAATGGAGTATATTTTGCATTGATTTCTTATAGTTTGGTTTTAGAATTTTGTTAATTATAACAGTTTGTTAATATCATCGATGATACTATCGGTTGTTCATTATAACAGTAGTTCATAACATAGTTTCTATGTTTTTGGTTTCAAGACTTACTTAATTATAACGATTACTTTATTATAATAGTAGTTAATTATAATGGTAGTTGACTGTAATTGACCAAAAATTAGAAGCTGTCTCAATCATTTAAAAAACTTATTTTAATAACAATGTATTGAATTCCTCATTAAATAAGTGAAATGTTTTACAGTTTGTGATTAATATCCAATAAATGCATTCTATAAAAGAAGTGATTCATACAAAATAGAGAATGCATTTATTTTCATAGAATATGATAAATTAATGTGTAAATGTAGCACCTTTTGAGAAATGAATTTCAATGAACAAGTTGATTTATTGATCGTTTTAATAAATCTTAACTTTATAGAAATCTTACTAAAGTATAAAAAGCATCTTTCAAATCTTATATTATGTAGCATTTTTGGTCAATTTCGGGTTTAATTGTGTCGATTCGCAAAAAATAGTTATACTGGTCCATTCTCATCAATTAGTAGATTCAGAATACATCAAAATTGTTTAATTCCGGCTGTAACCATATCCAAACTTTCCTTGTTAGTGAATAACTTATAGTAATTAGGTTTGTGTTAAATCTGGTTTTAATTATATTTATTCAAATGTTTGTCCTTTTATTTATTTTTTAGATAGAAGTTAATATAATATTACACTTATTGTGATTATCATTAATTTAAATATAAAGCAAATCTAATTTAGATTGAATTGAGTCAACATATGGGGCTTCAGTCCATTTCAGACAGTTTTCGGGGGAATGTCGTTGACCTGGTCTTTGAAACCCAATACTTTCCAGTCTTCTTTGGCCATTAATTGCCGGTCCATTCGGCACTGGAGGTAATCTTTGGCCAATTGACGGCAAAGCGAGTTATTACACTGATTAAGCTGAAGACATTTGAGGTATTCCAGCATAACTGGTTTGCACTCAGAGTCGTGGTCTAATGGGAAGCTTCCCTTATCGGGTGGTCGGGCTATAAATATCTTCTGACCGCCGATGTTTGCCATTCAGTTACTCTCAACAGCAGATTATCTCAATGTTTCTTCTTCAAAATTCTTGCATTTATGTCTTCATATATTTCAAAATAACAGTTTATTTACTATTGATATCTTAAACTTGATAGAAATGATCTAGTCTATAAATATTCTTGATAATATTGACATCTAATTTTAATCTATAAACAATCAATTTTTACTAACATTCTTATAATCGGAGAATACATTTTGTACGTAAACAAAGTGCGCGATTCAATTAAATAATTTATAATAAATATGAAATTGAGTTCATTGCACAGATAATGTGATACTTTGTCTACGTATAAACCTTTTTGCTCCTCTTATAACGTTTTTTGTGAACGGATTTAATTTGAAAGCCTCTGAAAAAGAGCGCAAATGTGAATAATTAGTGATTTTTAGCGCTATTTCTGTCAGCAATTGATTTGTTGTTTCTTTGAATAGATTTCAATCAAAAAATTAATTGCATTAAAATGTTGTCTGAAAATGAAGAAAATATAAGACATGAGTTGTCGAAACTGATGAAACACTTTCAGTGTCCCATTTGGTCTGTTTTGTCTTCATTTTCAATAGAATTTGAGAAATAAATGTTTTATTTTCTGGGATTTTAGTCTGAATCTGATGTCTGATCCAATGGTGACCCGATGTATGCATCACTTTTGCGGTCATTGTATAACCAAAGCAATTGAGTCTTCGAGCGCTGACTTCTGTCGGTGTCCGCTCTGTAATGACAAAATCAGTAAAAGGTCTTTAAGATCACAATTAGATATCTTCGATATGATTCAGACATTGAAAGCAGCGGTCGATTCCTTTGAAAATGACAATCAAATGTCGTTAATCACTGACAACGAGGATGTCGTTATCTTTGATGTCTCTTCTGATAAAAGCAAATCTTGTGTCCAAAGCAATGATTCATTCGATTATATGAATGAATCTAAAGATATGAACAAATCCAATGACAAAAGTCTGGATAAGACTAATGGTTCTGTGACTGAAAACTCTGATATAGAGTCCAATCGTAGGACAGCAACAATTACTTCTGTGTCGGATGAGTGGCCGTCTTGTGAACCTTCCAATGACTTTATGGACCATATCATCGAAGATATGAATAAAACTGACGTTTATTTCGAGTCGACAACCAATTCATTGTCTCCAAACGTCAATTCAGTGTCTGAACCGAATCCGACTCAAAGTCAGAATCTAAAAGTAAACAAATCCCGGATAACTTACGGATCTTCCCGTCCATCCACTGAAGACCGATTCGATCGAATCATCCGTTTGTCAGAAAGCAATTCAAACCGAAACCAATCCAAACAACGACCGAAAGAAGGAGTGGCCGATCGACGTGAGCCCCAAATGGAAGTCCAATATCTCGCTAAAGACCCGAAAACATATGGCAGAAAACCTTTGATTCAATTCAATAAAAATCAAAACCAGAAATCATGTCAAAAGAAATGTGAAAGAATCGCAAATTTAGATTCTTCTGATGAAGAGTTCCATATAATTACCACCAAATCTGGAGTTGAAAGAGACCAAAACAGTGTCTGCAACAAAGCTAACGACTTGTTGTCAATTAGTGACAACTCTGAAGACCTTTTCTTACCAGCGATTCACAGTAAACAACAACCGATTGAAGTAATTATAAAAACTTTATTTCAATTTTTAATTTGATTTTGATTTTTCAGTCAAAACGAAGCAATGATTCGCTGAGAGAGGAGTCGAGAAACGACTTTAACAGCGATATAGAACTGATAACTTCCAGTCCCTTTTCTCAATTTTAAACCATTTTTCCCCAAATTCTTAATCTAAAAAGATTTTGCTTTTAACAAGTACTTTTTAAATTTTTTATTGAATTTTCTTTGATAACTAATAAAAATTTTACTTAATTTGCATTACTTGAAAACCAGAGGTTAACCAAACTTTTATTCAGAATTTGATTTGATATCTGGAATACATTATTCTGTAGGTTTGTCTCTCAGTTTCACTGATCGATGGTTTGACTTTATTCAATGCACATTCCAGATGAGAACTGTTGACCACAATGGGAACGTCTGATTTCAGTTCTCCCGTTATTCGTTCCTTAAGAGCGATGAGACTCGATTCACGCAGCAGTGAATGTAAGTCCGCACCAGTCATGCCATCAAGTCTTGCGTCGTCGGCCACGGCTTTCAAATCAACGTCTGGACTGAGAGGAGGTTTTGTTCCATTCTGTTGAGTCAAAATCTGAGAACTAATGAATCGATTCTCTGAAGACATACTTTACTCAAAGTCTTCAAAATCTCCAAACGATCAGTTTTTGTGGGAAAGCCAACGAAAAGTATTTTATCAAAACGACCAGGTCTTAGAATAGCCGGATCTATAATATCAGGCCTATTAGTGGCCGCTAATAAGAAGCAATTTCTGGACTCTAAGCCATCCATTTCTGTCAACAACTGATTGACAACACGCGAAGAAGCGTTTGAGCTCTGAATTAAAAATAATCATTTGATATACTTATGAAACAAATATTTTTGTATTTATACTTCGCTGTCATTCCGTTTTGGACAGAGAGCATCCATTTCATCGAAAAAGATAACACAAGGCTGTGAATTACGGGCCCGGCTAAACACAGATCTGATGGCTCGTTCACTCTCTCCTACGTACATATTCAATAGTTCCGGTCCCTTTACTGATATAAAGTTGATACCCGACTCGTTTGCAATAGCTTTGGCCAAAAGAGTTTTGCCACAACCAGGAGGTCCACACAAAAGAACACCGACAGATGTATTCAGACCTAAAGCTTTGACGTCCTGCTCATATTTGACAGGTGCTAATATTGATAGTTGAAGTTCTTGTCGAACTTGGCTGAGAGCACCAATGTCTTCCCACGTAACATCGGGCACAGTAGCGAAACCCTCTCGTTTAGAAGAGGGCTGTATTTGTTTGAGTGCAACGTCGAAGTCATTCATTTGAATGGTTAAAACTGAAGTGATTTCTTCAACATTTAATTGGTTGCAATCAGACGATGAGTTTATATCTATTTTTCGAAGCAATAAAATTCTTTCCAAAGCATTTATGGCTGACTCTCGGATCAAACTTTTAAGATCAGCGCCGACATAACCCGGAGTTTTATGCGCTAATGACTCGAAGTCAAAGTTTTCACTCAACTTTACATTTTTGCAAAGAATTCGTAAGATATCAGTCCTGGCCTTTTGGTCTGGCATTCCTAAACAAATTTCTCTATCAAAACGTCCGGCCCTCCTCAGCGCAGGATCGATAGTATCGGGTCTATTAGTGGCTCCGATGACCATCACTCCTTCAGAATCAGTTGCACCCAAACTGTCCAAAGAGGTGAGCAGCTGAGTGACAATTCTTCGTTCCATTTCTTTGGAAGCGTTCTCTCTTTTGGCAGTTATTGAATCGATTTCATCGATGAATAGAATACAGGGTTTCATACTTTGGGCTAAACTGAAAAGTTCGCGAATTTTACCCTCACTTTCACCAGAAATTCCGGCCACTATTTCAGTTGCACCGCATTTCAGAAGTGGGATATTCAGGTCGTGTGCTATCGCCTCAACGAGTGCTGTCTTACCAACTCCTGGAGGGCCATGAAGTAGAAAACCTCGAGGAGGGTCGACACCAATAGTAGTATAGAGAACCGGATGTCGCAAATGAAACATTAATTTTCTTATTTGTTGGATAACCGGACAAATGCCGCCGAAGTCTTCAAATGTCAGTTTGGGTTCACATAAAAAGCGTTCCTTTGAAATGATTTGTTTTGAAAGCAAACCATCGATATTACGGTTGGCCTTATTGTTGGCCTCAGACTCGGACTTCCGACTATTTATTTTCTTTTTCATTTTGATTTCAGTTTTGATTGAATTATTAAACTCCGAATTTTCGTTTGATTTGTTGACCGACTCTTTATCTGAATATAAATTATTTAAAAAATTATTCATAGAGTTCTTGTGTTCAATAGGTTTGGGATCAGAAAGAGAGTCGAGAGAGTCGTCACTCTTGTAGTCATCGGCAAAGACTTCATTTTCACTCATATATTCATTGATTAGTTCTAAGGCTTTATTCACACATCTCTTAAGCGCCGGCTTTTTCTTACGTTTGTATTCGGGATAAGTGTTTTGCAAGTGATTAACGATTGCCGTCTCATCGCTTACTGGGGTTGTGCTCAACAACTGCTATAAACAACAGACCATTAATTGTCAACTAAACAGATAATTGCTCAGAATAGTCAATTGAATGGTCGAATTTATACCTGCTGAATTCGTGAAAAGATGTGTCTGTCACCGTAAACAACAGGGCACTTTTTCAGCTTTTTGTTTCTAATGTTATTCTCTGCATTGTTTTGTTTCGAACTGGATTTTGGATCAGATGACAATGGGATGAAATCGTTGACATTGCTGTCAAAACCCCGTTTCTTTGAATTGACTGACATTTCACGAACTTTTGGTTAAAATATTTGCGAATATATTGAGTGACAGAATTTGAATCATTAAAACAAATAAAAAAAATTAAAAATATCAGTCAAAACATCGAAGAAAATACTTTTTGTAACTAAAATAAGTGTTTGGTTGTGATGTAAACAAAAGCACGCGAGACATGAGTTAAAGGAACCGACACTTTTGAAAATACCATTAAAACCATTAAATTATCTCGAACCCTTCACTTGTTAAGTCTTGTTCTTTGCCCTGCTTCCTCTTTTGATTAGTGAACGTTGTTTTGTGATAATTACAAATACCTTATCTTGAGTAAATAAAAATATTAGGAAAATAAAGTCACTTTTTATTATTTAGTGGTTGAACTGGTTCGCACCAGGTTACACTCAATACAATAAATTAAAAATAAATAAACTATATTTAATAAATTAAAACATTAAATGAAATAAAACTAACTTAATAAATAAATATTTGTTTAATACTAAATTATAATATCAATTAAATTAATTAGATATATTTAATTTTCAATAAATAGATATTATTTGAAAAATAAGTTTAACTGTATTTCTTTTAGTACTGTTGCATGTCACAAATTGCCAACATCTTTAACCAGCAATGTTAAGCAAGCTAGACGACCTAGAAAAAGAGGTGATTTGAAAATGGATCAACTCACATTTAAATAGTTGATCGCATTGTCATTCATTTAGTTTTGCTCTCATCTGAAGTTTGATGAAAAATAATTATTTGTTTGAAAAGTGGGAGTAATTGTCAAATACAAAGAGATTTAAAATGTCTTTTCGATGTTTATTCATCGTTTCGCTGAACTTACGGTCTGTCCTATATTTGCGTCAATTCCCGAACGTCGAGAAAAGGGCGCAAACAATGGGTTTACCGAAAATTAGTTTAAAATGGGATAAAGAACTGATCGATTCGTTGTTGACTTCTCTGGCAATCAATACAAAAATTGAATCAGAATCGCAATGTTTTGTCGCCAATCAGTTACCAGTAATTCAGTTGAATTACAAGAAGTCAAAGTTGTGGCCTATTTTGGTGATCGAACAAAACGGACTCCTCTTCTGTTGTTATCCATTGTGTGAAAACAATTCCTTTGATTTAGTCGACCAAAAGTCAATCGCAGAATGTTTTACAGCTCTTCAGACAATCAGCCGATACTTCACTCTCGAGAAAGTATTGAACCAAAGAATATATTTTTAATTAAATGGTTTAACTGTCGATCTTCTTCTCAGGGTATGTCTTGGATTGAATGGTTTATAACATCGATGGCACCGTTCGGTTCCTTAATTTCGCAAAAGTTCCAAACCATTGATAAAATGAAGAGAAAAACAATGAAAAATGAAATCATTTCACAAAACGATTCTTTGAAATTAATTATCAATGAATTAATTTCAAGAAACAGAGATAAAGAATTAGTTTATGGAACTATTGGCACAGACTCTTTGCACTGTATACCAAATCTGATCCAGAACAGTTTAGTTATTCTTAAATTGAGGAATGCCGAGTCACTGAATTTGGTTCTGCCATCCAATTGCTTTAAAAACGGCCCAAACCTTGAAATAAGACCAACTCTTCAGTTGAATCCTCTGCATATCATTCATTACAATTGCGGATCAGATTCAGTGCCGACGAAGACTTTCCTTTCCTATACCTATACTACAAGTCAAACAAAGCAAAAGAATTTACATGAAATTCATTTAACTCTGAATTTGAAAAATGCGACTCATTTTAAGTTAAATCATTTTAACATTCACTTCAAACATATGTCAGATAACAGTTTGTTGACTCCTATTAAATCAGACTTGACTTTTGGTCAGTTGAGGTTTGAAAATATCGGCCTTTTTTGGATTATTGGATCAAAATTCCCGAAATCGGGTCGAATTGGTCTAAGCTTTGCAATCATTTGCACGAATAACGAATTGCATTCAATGGAAACCATTTGTAATTTTAAAATCGAAAACTTTCAGACAAGTCTTATGTTCGCTGATTCACAGCACCTGACCATCGATGACATGAGTATGCAATCAAACTCTAAGATCCCAATCATTTGTGAATCAACTCTAACTTCAATCGATTACAAACTGTTTCCCGAAAATAGTCAATAGAATTACAATGTTTTCTATAATTATCTGTTAATTATTGCATTCAAATCAAATAATTGTCAATATATTGGTCTTCACTTATAAATTCTGTGTTTATTTTCCTACGTTTAAGTTTAGAACATTTTTATTTAAATTTTATTTCATTAAATGATTAAAAGTTGGATTAATTCAATTAATTTGTTTTTTCAGTCGAGGTTTTATTCGTCTCTTCTTCAAAGCTAAGATGTTGGTCAAAGTCATGTGTCATTTGTTCATCCAATTGTTGATCATTGAGTTGATAGGAATCAAAGGCGTCGTTGATATGAGAACTAATTTGCATTTCGTGTAAAATAATTTGTCGCTTCTTTTCTCGGGACAGCTTTTCCTTCTTTTTTCTATTTTCAACTAAAAATCGTTTCATTGCTTTAATCCTTTCTTCGGTGTTATAGACGGCTTCACTCTTATTTGGATCGACTGGTGACTCATCTGACCATTCAGGTGGTGGCAGAGGATCGGCGACTGCATTAAAAATCCTGTGTTGTGCTCGAGATTTATTCAAATTGATTAAAACGACATTAATTAAGGCCTCGTAGTCGAGACCCAAACAATTCATTTGCATATCATTTGGTTTTTGAATTTTAAGAAATTCATAAACATTTCGATTGGATTCTAAATTATGGGACGTCTTATTCTTAGGTCTGTCAACGGGTCGACTCATTTTTTCATATGGGGTCTCAAAAAGAGTAGAATCAGAGGCAACGAAGTCAGTACCGAAATCACACATCTGAAGAACCTTTTCTACTTCATGACAATGATTTTCATTGATGTCTAATACAAATTGAATCCATGGCACACAATGCATCATATTTCGGTCCATTATGTGCTGGTGCAGCTTTCCTTTTAGTTGATCCAATTCTTCGGCAACTGTTTCAGTTTTATCACATTTTGAGACCCAATACAAGTTCGCAGAATCGCACCGATTATTGACTTTAACCTAAAAATATTACAATCACTAAACATTTGCAATTCATAGGACTCGATGGTCAGGTGCTGACAACCCTTCTTTCAAAATGACAAATCCTCACGGATTACATACCTGAGTGATGCGAACCTGAAGTTCTTGTATTTTAATTCCGATCAGTTCTGTGGACAAAATATCGGAAATACATTGCATTAACTGCTTATTCAAAACAGTCATTCTTCGAGTGATCAGCCGTTTGTCAACTCCTTTGGAATCGATTTCCTTTCGATGGGGCGAACCCTTCGATACTATTTTCGGCTTATTTTCCATCAATTTATTCAAAACATTTTGATTTTTATTTAGAAATTTATTCAAAAGATTTGTTTGTTGTTTGGTTTGAGTGGCACTGAATTTAAAGTGAGTTCTCAACGATTGGACGCAAACACAGTTCCCAACCTTCGGCTTACAAATCAAACGCCAAATATTACCATTAAATGACATTTTTCTTGAGTTTAGTTAAATCAAAAACCAATTGTGAGATATTAAAGCCTTCGACTTTTTAAACTACAATATAACCTCAGTATAATGGACATCGATATGAGAGAATTGCCAGATAATTTGGTATTTTGTAGATTGTATTACAGATCCCTTTTAAGTGTACGTAAACAACGTCTGGTCTGAACCTGGTAAATTACCAGTGGTAATAAACCAGGCTGGTATTATAGGAACTAATGTGGAAATGTAGCCGGATTATTTGAATCAGTGGTTTAATGAAAATGCTAATTATTGATTAAATGAATTTATTTGAATCAACGATATATTAAATCTATAGTTTATATAATTATAATTAATTGAATAATACCTTAAATTGCATTACAATTGCCTTAAGTTTTATACAAAAATTGATTAAAATCTGATCGCTTTTGACAACAAAAACAATTTCAAGCGAATTATCAATAATTAATATCACGATTAAAATATACGATAATTTATAAATCGTTTATGAAATCACAGAGTCTTTCAATCCATTCTCTTATAAACATAATTATATGAAATGTAATAATTGAGTGCATAAGAGGATGAGAGGTGTGGAAAGAGGGGTCAATACAATAGAAGAGTCATTAATTTGCTCATTAGTTTAGATGAACGTAGACTTTGAGAAGACTCAACCCCTTCACACCTCTGAATAGGACGGTTTCCGACATTTGCCCAAAACTTTGTTTAATTCAAATGATGATAATTCGATTGGAAAACGACTCTGTCCTCAGTTTTGGGCAAAGGGTCGGAATCGAACTATCAACTCAATCGACTCCACCGAATGATTCCGAGCCTTCAATCGCTTGAATTAATTTTTCCCTCAATTCTTGATAGCTTTCATAAGCGGGTAAATCCAAACGATTAAAACTAAGAATTCAATTATTATTTCAATTCATTCAATTTTATTCCAGTAAATACCAGGTGTGAGAACGCGGCAGATTGTGAGGTGTTCCCCACTTTTCTATAGTGAACAGTTGGGGGCCATTACTTCCATAAAGTTCTTTGAATCCATTCATGGGTACGCGAGAAGTTCCGGTCACGAACTGAAGTAAACGCGAACGCATCTCATTGTTGAATGAGAGGACGACCTAAAACAGTCACCATAAACAACAACTCTTTTAATATATTTGAATTACCCTCCAAAACCACTGGATTACGATGTGGTTCGGGTGATAACTTCCTTTGTAGACAGTGTTTTGCTTCCAGTCCTTGACGTCAACGTTTCCTATACCACACATCAAGAGTTCTAATTCGTGTTCATCGAAGACTTTAATTAGACTCAAAGGAATCAATTCGTTGAAGCCTTCGAGAAACGCTTCCATTTGTGGTAATATTCGAGAAACGAAACGCCACTGAATTACACAACTTTTGATAAAATATTTGATTAAAAAAATGTCAAAACTTGTGTGCAGTTTAGTACTCAATGTATTCGAGTTTGTTGTCCTGAGTGACAGGAATGTTGGCGCCCTTAGGCTTGAGTTCCCGCTGTTCGATCTGACCGAACAAGTCTTCATCGATAGAAAATCTGAGGTCGAGCTCTGAGGGATCGTTTTCCATAATCCATTTGAGAGAATTGAAATATTCGGTGTCGACGCTCTCCATGTCCTTCAGTTGGATGGGTTTACCCAGCATCATCTTATAAAATGGTCTGATAAAAAACGCCTCCAATAGTTTACCTTCAATTCGACAAAACAGTTAGCAAAGAAACAAAGCCAATGGCAGTCAATGTCCAAACCGTGATAAATAGCCATTCCGGCCACACGTCCGATGAACTTGTAGTACGACAAGTGCTCTTCATTACACATCCCAGAGAAGGGATTGATTTGAAGGGTGTAGTTGTCAGCCGCCGAATACTCGAATAAACCGTAATATGGATTAAACATTTCTTTGGACAACAAATAAAACCACTCTCGAGAGGCACCGCCATAGTCGAGTACCTCCTCGTTATCAAATTCAAGCCATAGCTTGGTTTTGAGTAACTCTACTCGACTGACCCCTGAAATGGCGCGATAGGAGTCCTCAAAGATATTACTTCTGCTGACTTTGATCTCGAACTTGTTTGGCACGTTTGATGGTCGGGGCAGACGGAGCTGTAGGTACTCGTATTTACGCTTATAGTCACGAGAGTACGGAACTGCCGGACCCGCAATATTGGGGTTATTAAGACGTGGATCATCCCATTGAGTCACTCTATTGTCTGTTTAGAGCAATGAATAAATAATTGGTTCGAATGAAAGGTTTATACTGTGATCGATGAAGAATATGCGTCCGTCTGTGTGAACCCTTTCTTCCCAGCCGTCTGGAAGGGGCCCCAAGTCATCGACTGTATTAAATTTAGGTTTGTTAGGAACACTGGTCTGATTGGGAGCAGGGCTGGCCTTCCCTGTCCTTGGATCAATCCAAGTGGTCGTCTTTGTGTTGTGGTCAATGAAAAATATACGCCCATTCGGTGCCACCTGTAATGACCAACCGTTCGGCAGACCATCGTTTGATTGAGAAACAGAAGACCCTCTCGAAGTGGTTACAGCATTATTGGAATTGGAAGGTCCAGCGGGTGTGGTCGGTGTCACCGGCTATTAGCAGACACGGAATACAACATATTGAGCTATAAGTTAAGCACTTCAAGTACTGCCAAACATTCAATTCTATTTGAAGGCAAGGTTTGTCTATAGACACAAAACAGTGATATAACGCACATTACAAGCATTCGTTCACAACTCAACTTTCGATCAGTATTTAAGACTTAAGCAGAAGATCAAAAGTACTGATCCAAATGAAAAACAATAGGAAATGACTGTTATTTCTGAAGATAATCAATGATTAAATTATGAATAGAGTTAGCGTTTAAAAGGCTTAAAGTAAAGTAACAGAAAATGGTCAATGAGTTGTAAACTTAAGAAACAAGTATTGCATTGACTATTCTAATAAGACTTGTGTCCAAATAAAAGAGTGAAGTTTTACTACTCGTGTAAATGAAGACAAAATGCAAAACAAGCAAAATATCAATATATGGTTGTTGTCAATGAAAAAGGTTTTCGGCTTCAATTTGACAAAAACTATTGAAATAAATTTAATGACTGTTTCTTAAATACATGAAGTTATTAAAGGGTCGGCCGAAACACTTTATCATTGGAGGCATGAATAATAGTTCAGAACCTCTGAATGACGACGAGTTGTGATCAGTGAAGGATTTAAACGGATAGCCGACAGTGTCTTTCGTTGAGATTCTGATAACTTCGAGCAATGATCAAAAAATTGGTGAAAAATTGGTTAAACTTAAAATCTTTGACAAAAATCAATTGAATGCAGGTTTCGGTCAAACTGTGAGACAAATGAGTGAAAGAAAAGAAATCAATTCTTACTTCAGTGGAGTCTTCACTATCCGTCGAATTCTGTTCGCCATTTTGATCTACACTTATGTGAACCCGACGTCCGAACTCTTGAGCCGATTCTAGACTTCTTTGTTGCGTTTGGTCCTCATTAATACTGGTTGTACTAAATAGGATGTAAATCAATATCAAGTTAAAATGAGACCCAACCTACTCTGTCGGTCGGTCCCATTGAGTGGTGCGAGCGACGTGGTTAACAAAATAAGTGCGTCCATTTGCGTCCTGCCTCTCCTCCCAACCAGAGGGCAATATACCTGAAATTGTATCAGAAGAAGCTCCTGTGTTCACAATAGGTTGAGCCGCCTGTTCTTCTGTTCCGTTTTCTACGTCTACTACTTCCCAACCGGGCTGTCAGTCACCCCAATCAAAACAAATTGAAATTTTATGGAATTTAAATAATTAAATGTTTTTAGACCTCATTCTCCTGAATAGATTGGGTTTCTTCCTCTTCACTGGGAGTGATATATGCATGATATAGCTGTAAATGACCCTTCACTTTGGACCGGGCACTAAATAGACACATTGAATCAATCAAGTGTACAAATAATGGTTAAAAGGAATACCTTCGTGGGCGCAATATATAGAATTTTTGTGATGGTAGTCGACCTGGTCTTTCAGATGGAATGTTATGGAGCGGCAGTTCAACCATTCCAAGGAAGTCGTCGCGAGTCAACCGGTTTTCGTCAAACACTTCTAATAAGAGTCTGTGATTATTTGGATTGACCCGAAAAATGAACTCTTCCTCCCATTTTGGGTTAAGGGTCTGAATTGAAACAACAGTTGTAAGCAAATCATAGACAATCCATTTCATACTTTTTTCTTTGTTTTCGTATAAACCGAATCAATGACTGATTCGTCAGCATTTCTGACCAAATCTATGCGTACATAGGGATCACTCGCACCGAAAATATCTTTCTTCGCTAAATTGTGTCCAGCAAACACTTTCAGACGTAACAGACGTATATTCGAGGCGTCCTTTAATACAATTATTCTTATTAAACATAATTCCCAAATAAAGAGCTTAAGTAAAGAAATTACTTAATTTTTAGCAAAAAAAAGTAATTATACTATAATTTGATGAGTAATACGTTTGATGTTTACATCGTATTGCAAAATACAAGCAATTAAGTAATTATTTGACAGATATTAGCAAATTTCGTCTATAAATCTATTATTATTATAAATTTATAAAATCTCTATAAATTTGTTATTATAATTCAATTATCAATTTTTAAAGACACTGTTTTTTAAACTAAACTAAAAATTATTAAATGTCATTAAAACAGATTTTAATGATTGCAGTCTTTCATAGAAATAATGGTTTCGATATCGACTGTAATTAATTAAATTAAAGGCTTATTTATGGCTTAATTTTGTTAATCTATATTCAAATATTGAGATCAGGACTAAAGGCTTTTTGAAAATCTTTAAATAAATCAAAATAATTGTCTAAATGTTTAATAAAAAATAAACATAAAAATTAGTTTCACTCATGCGATAAGAATATTAGAAATGCCATGATTGAAGTAATTTGTCAGAACAACATATTGACAAATAAATGGACAGGGAGCATAAATGGACAGGGAGACAGTGACTGTCACTTTGGAAGTGGACACAAAATGTAGTTCACCTCAAGAGTTGCCGAATCCGTGCTTTGAGTCCAACCATATATTCTTTCGTTTGCCATCAAATAACACTTAATAACTATTTAATCACAAATCAGATGACATTAAATAAGATGTGATTTGAGTTTAAATTGAAAGTAGAAAAGGTGTGAAAATATCCTCAATTAAAGTCCAATAAATAGCTAACAATAACGCAATACATAATTAAATTCAATGTTTATTATGTTTACAATTGTTTACAATTTATTCAATCTATGACCTCATCCTCTCAAATATCGTCCCTTTTTAGCCCTATTCACAAACAACATTACGTTTCTTAATAATTAGTCAAATAAGACAACAAATCTTACTCGACATTCTATATCTTAAATTGACATTTACACAACTTGTTAAACAATAGGATTACTTCTATAGTTTATTATTTGTAGTCTATTATTAATTTTACTGTTTCATTACTTTTTTTAAATGATAATTAAGTAAAATTGTACAGCTCAAATTACTTTATATTCTGAAAGGTTTTGTGTAAGATCAAGAAATATTATGAATGTTAAAGTTAATCAAGGATTTATCGTCATCGATTTATAACAGACAAGTTTTGTGGCTCAGCTGGGATAATTGTGTAAAATATTTTAATGGCATTTTACAAGAACTTAGTTTTAAACAAGGTTGGAAGTCAGTAAAGGCAGACTGGCGGGTTGGCATTTTACCAACGATCACATACTTCGCAAATGTAGTGAAAAATTAGCATAGCTTCAAATTTTTTAATTGTACAGGAAATAACTCTGTCCCGACAAAGTTCTATAATCATATTCTTCCGAAATAAAGGTATACAATCTAAGTAGAT
>JAQIWP010001452.1:0-15020 GCA_034695525.1 Euzetes globulus
TTGAAAATTAGTCTAATCACTGATTGGTTGAATAAATTCGATTTTTCAAAATCTCAAAATATTAGGCCACGCCTTCCATCCTTAAAGGGATATTGTCCTTCAATACTAGACAAATTTTCTTGGTATGTTTTCTCTAGTTTTACCTAGATATGTTAACTGTCAGATAAAATAAAATTTGTTAAATAAAGTGAAATAGGTCAGATTCGATTAGAAAAAAGTTCAATAATTTCAAACACTTATTTAGATGTAAATGATTATAAAGTTATTGAATTGAATTGAATTACTTGACTTGTAATTAGAATTATAATAAAATAAATTCAAATAAAATAAGTCGGAATAGAATTTTTTGAATTTTTTTTTATTTTTAATAATTAATAGAATAATGATTAAGTGAAATGAATTAAATAATTCATCAATGAAACTTACGATTTTTATCCAACATATTTAAGATGTCATTAAAAATTTACCGCATATTTTCCCAGTAATATTCAAAATTAGCTAGTATTATTTTAATAAAAAAAAGTTCGTTTTCAAACAATTTATTTAAACAATTAAAATTGCCAAAATTATGCAATCATTGCTTCGACCATTGAAATGTTTAAAATGCATAAATATTTTGATATTTTGATAAATATTTTGATAATAACCAGAGTAACCTTGTAATTAGCATGTTATTTCAATAAACAGACATTATTTTCGCAGTGGTTATAAAATATGTGTTGACTTTCATTTAATTTGTTTTTAATTTTATTTTAAAAATGATTGCGATTTTAGATGAGTTTCGAATTAATCATCTTTTGCCTGATTTTATCAAGCAAGAAATTAAGCATTTTCACATTAAGGATTCTTGTGCCTTGGCACTTTGTGTAACAAAATGTGATAAAGTCTACGCTTTTGGCGATGAGTTCCACAAGGTTTTTGATTATCCTGAACCAATTGATGGCAGTCATTATGCACTAATTAGTGAATTGTGTGACCAAAATATACATGAATTCTTTTTCAGTCAAGCAGATTTTATTTTTGCCTTGAGTGTCGATAAGAAGATATTTGGCTGGGGCGAGAACAATCATGGCCAGCTGGCAAGAGGCTATGTGAGCGAGGAGGACCAATTTCTAAGACCAGAAATTGTTCAATTCTTTAGTAATAAATATATTGTCGATATTTCTTGTGGTTGGAACCATTGTCTGGCTCTTTCAGAAGATGGTGGTGTCTATGGATGGGGTGATAATAGTCTAAGACAATTGATCAGTTTTAACAGAGCAAAGGAAATTTTGGTGCCGACATTATTAAACAATTATTGGGGAGAAGAGGTTAAAATTATCAACGTCAATTGTTACGAAGATACTTCCCTTTTGGTTAAAACTGATGGATCACTTGTATTTTTATATCCAGAACAGTTTCCTAAAAGAATATCAGGCCTATCATCAATAGAAAATGCTAATAAAATAATCCAGACATATAGCATGGTGGGAGTCTTAAACCAAGATGGACTATTTCAGTGTTATCATAATGATAATAATAATACTCAGATACTTTCGTTGAATGACCAATTTGTGACTGATATAAATCTAGATTGGTCAAATGAATCAATTGTCATCGAAACAAGATCAGTGATCTTTAAAATCAATGAAATTAATGTCAAATTTATATCACTAAATTATAGAACCTTGTTCGATTATTTTCTGGCCGAATTACAGTCAACTCATAAAACTATTCATGTAATCAATAATGAAATTTTTGCCGATAATGAACAAGTTAACACTGATGAAAGCTCTAAAATCAACATCGTTAAGAAAAGAATGCCAGTCTTTGCAAATTTTGAAGACCTTAACAGGAGCAATTGTAATGACAATTCTGATAGTTTAAAATTGAAAAAGTTCAGAATTTTTAACTTTTTGCCGGAAAGTCACGAATCAAACGTTAAATTCATTCATTACTTTGGATGGTATGCTTCTGACTCTTATTCTGCCATTTTTGTAATGAATAACAACAAGGTATACGGCTTTGGAGATAATTTTAATGGCATTCTGGGTTTGGGTCACAACCGCACAGTTACTGATTACACTCTAATCCATGAGTTATGTGATGAAAATATTGAAGAATTCTTTGGCCAACCTAATTCCACTTTGATCCTGGCAAGAAGTGCTAAAAATGAAATATTTGGTTGGGGAAGCAAACATTTTGGACAGCCAGGGCCTTTTAGTTCTGAGCGGGTTCGAGCAGATCGGGATGACTATTTGAAACCATCTAAAATTGACTACTTCAATAACAAGAACATTTTTCAAATAAGTTATGAAGTAAACCATTGTCTGGCGCTTTCAGGAAATGGCTTTGTTTATGGCTGGGGTTCTAATGACTGGGGACAGACCGGTTGCGGCACAACTGACCACATTATTTTAAACCCTATCCAAATTGCATTCAGTGATGATCAAGATGTTAGAATCAAACATATAGACACTTATTTTACCAGGTCAGGTGCCATCACACTAAGTGGTGCAGTTTATTGTTGGGGACAGGTTAAACCCAATTATAGATGTTTAAGACCAATATTGGTCTTGGTTAACAATATTTCAAAAATATTCATGGGCTTTTCAGACTATACTATGTCTCTTTTAACCACAAAAAATGAAGTAATAATTTTTAATGACTTGGGTGACAGTCAAAAAGTGCTCGACACAACTGAATTTATTGACATAGAACGTATTAGACCTATTTCAGATGATCTTGTTCTAAAGAGTATTGAAGGTGTTTATGAATTTAAAGATGAAGAGATCATAAAAACTGAGTATGCCAATTTTTTCGAATATTATCTTCATAAACACCAAAGAATTGAGGGAACAATTCATGTGACAAATGACGGCTACCTTAAGAAGTATAAGATTGAAGTCAATGAAAATTACTTCGAAAACTCTGATGAAATGTGTTTGAAACAAATCTATGAAAATATATTTGATCTAAAATACCTGAATTCTTTTGGAAATGAAGAATTAATTGGCCAGGGAGCGTTTGGCACGGTGTTTAAAGTTAAAAATCTAATGAACAATCAATGGTATGCAATCAAGAGGCTGAAAATTAAGTGTAAGTTATCTTAGTAAAATATTCTAATAATAATTATTATTTTTGTTCTCATTTAATTTTGTTCTTGATATTTTTCTTCAGCTAAACTAGCAGAAACTGTAACTGAAATTCGTATTTTGTCTAAACTGAACAGCGATTATGTCGTCAAATATATAAACTCTTGGATTGAGGCAAAGGTTATCGACAGACAATTCGTACATTTTATGTACATTCAGATGGAATTGTGTTCTCAAAGTCTGAAAACTGTTATCCATTTAACTGAAAAATCATTTGACACAAGTTTCAAGGATTTAAAATATTTCATTCGCAGCGAACTATTACTGGAACTGATAGAATGTCTCAATTATTTGCATTCATCGAAGCCTCCAATCATTCACAGAGACCTTAAGCCGGAAAACGTTTTGGTCACCGACGGAACAAATGGTCGATTCTTGAAGTTATGTGACTTCGGTTTAGCAAAAGTATTTGAAAATTCGCTAAACACTCCTGGTTTAGGAACAAGGGGTTATATGGCACCGGAATTAATCGATGACCACTATTATGACTCAAAATCAAAGAAATCTTTTTACACAATTAAGTCCGATATCTATAGTCTGGGAGTCATTGCCACCAAAATCTTTGGTTTGAAAGATCCGATTAAAAGCATTAGAAAACAGACTGTTTTGTATGTTTTCCTCAAAATATAACTGCTTTTATCATTTTTTTGGTCATTTTACAGGAAAAAATATTTGCTGGATTATACAAACACTGATTTTGATGAAATGTTCAGAAGCCTATTTGAAACGATTTCTTTAATGCTTTCAAAACAACCTGCAAATAGACCCGATTGTCAAGAGTTGTTGAAATACAAGAAACAATGGATTGTCGATAAGACAAATAACCTGAAAACTGTGAAACTAATCAATTCAATGAATCATTTAATGAACACTTCTGTGTCCAGCCTTACAATTGATTCACTAAAGAGGAAAGGAAGGCCTCGAAAGAAGTACTCGACTTCTGACTTACCACTACTTCACTCATCTTCTTCTGGGACTTCATTTTCATATACAGATCAGTCGCACAGAAGGGAATCGAACTCATTGTCGGGGTTGATAACTGAAGAGTCGAGGGGACACGGGTCAGGTCGGGACAGGACACCTACAACCGAGTCGTGTGCCAGATCACCCGGGCGAGCAATTATTGACAAGCAGTTTCTAAAAAAATATATTGTATCTAGGTTTACTGGAAATGTAGTTATTGGTTATTTATTTCATCAAGAACATATATTTTTTATTGATCCAAATTTTATCGAGTCCAATTTGAAAACTAAAAATAACAAAAACTGCCGGTCTACAAAATAGCAAGATGTTCAAAAGTTACTTTGAATAACCTTAATGCCTTGATCAATTCAAGATATTTTTTAAAAAATTTATTTTCAATTTTAAACTATTCAATTAAACCAAGATCAGCCAGGGTAAACCATGCCCTGTCTTTTGAAATGTTACCCTGTCTTAAGCTCAATAGATAAGTATAATTAAACTCTTAATAATGTTTGAGATAAACGCATTGTTTTAACAAATGTCAAAGAATAACCAAGGTGATCCAATAAAATTGATTAGCACAAATTGGCTTATTTGTCACTATCTAATCAATTTTCTTTACAATTTAAGTATTGTGTGAAATATGGCTGAAATCCTTACAGATTATAAAATATTTTATTTTCTACCAAGATATATTGTTAAAAATATCAAGTGTTTCTATGTTCCTTATCAATCTAGTAAAATTGCCTATTGTGTCACTAAAGACGACGATGTCTATGGGGTTGGACAGGGTGTCATTCAGTTATTAGGTTATGGCGAGAGTCCAGATAACAAGAAATTTGTATTAATTAGCGAATTGTGCGCTAAAAATATCGAAGAATTTTATGTTGGAATTGGTTTTTTATTTGCAAGAAGTGCTAAAAATGAAATCTATTCGGCTGGAAGCAATAGCCATGGACTATTGGCCAGGGGCCACATCAGACCTGGATATTTTAGACCGCAAAAGGTTTTCTATTTTGAAGACAAAAATATTGTTCAGATTGGATGTGGTTTAAGCCTCTGTTTGGCCCTTTCATCAACTGGTCTTGTCTATGGGTGGGGTGATAGAAATACGATCAGGGTTAGATCAGGTCATAGGTTGGTGCCTAAAATGGAATTTATTCAAGTAATCCCTTCTCCATTAAAATCAAATAATACAATTAGCAAGATAGAATTCATCGAGTGCTTTGGGGATATTTCATACGCCTTTACAGTCGAGGGCCATATATATTGCTATGAAACTAATTATTGGGAATATTTGTATGGATTGAATGATTTGTGCAAGGCCATTGAATTATTTGAGCAAAACACATTGGAGCCGGATGCTTATAAACTTGATGACATTATGATCGGAAACACAGAATTCATTTGTCAGACAATGGGTTCTGTTTATAGAATCGACAGAAATGACAGATCTGTTCGCAAATGTAGTCAAAAAAATTTACTCGACTTTTATTTCAAAGAAAAAGAGTCGACTTCCAGAACAATTCACTTGGTAAATGACCATCTATTTGTAATTGAGTTTGTCAAAAGTGAAGATTACCCTGAACATTTGTTAACAAAACATTTTAAACCTATTAACACAAAAGGGAGGCTTAAAGAATGCCATGAAATGGTTTCAAATTTGAAAAGATTTCGGACTACAAATGATTTGCCCCAAACTCTGGACAGTAAAGTCAAACACTACTATCAATCGGGAAGATATTCGTCCACTTATTTTTCATTATTCGTTATGCAAGATAATAACGTTTATGCTTTTGGTCATAATTATTGGGGTAAACTAGGGCTGGGCAATGGTATTGATAGAACAGATTATGTGCCTGAATTATGTGATCAGAATATTGAAGAGTTCTTTGAGGCTCAGTATTGTATGTTTGGTCGAAATGATAAGAATGAAGTATTCGGATGGGGCCGCAATCACCATGGCCAATTGGGGATTGGCTTAAGGAGTGAATGGCAAAAGTATGTGAAGCCAACAAAATTAAATGATTTAAAGAACAAGAATATTATTGACATAAGTTGTGGTCAATTTCATTGTCTCGCACTTTCATCTGATGGCATTATTTATGGCTGGGGTTATAATGGGGACGACCAGGTTGCGTGTGGCTATGACCACAAATATGTACTGTACCCAATCCGTATAGACTCAAACCACGGTATCCCAAATAAGAACAAGTTCCTAAACTGCTACCAAGATAGTTCATTTGCTGTTAGCTTGCAAGGACAATGCTATTATTGGGGACAGATTAAAGTGGCAACACCTCATCAAGCACAGCCTAAATCAATTTTTATTGAAAATGTTGCCCTTGTATACAGGGACGGTATTGTTGACACCTGTGCCTCCATTCTCACAACAAATGCAACCCTCTATCGATATAATCTTGCTAATGACACTTTTATAGAAATTAAGACCACGATTCGTTTCAGTGATATGCTATTTGTCAAAGATATTTTTCAAATGTCTATTGTTCTACAATCTGGGCAGGGTGTTTATGAATTTGACCAATGGAACAAGGCAAATAAGCTGAAGAAAACAACTTTTGTTAATTTCTACGATTATTATATTCAGAAATTTGATTTTACTTTCAAAACGATTCATGTTTCTGAAGAAGGATATCTAATGTTAAAAACAATCAAGTTGAATGAAAATTATCCGGATAATATAGATGAGAATCCGTTGATAACCGAATGCAAAAATGTTTTTCACTACAAATATATGAATCACTTCGAAGAATTAGATATTATTGGTCAAGGTGTTTTTGGTACAGTGTTCAAAGTGAAGGAAACTACTACTGATGAATTGTTTGCCATTAAAAGAATTTGCGTTAGAAGTAAGACTCAAATATACATGGTAGACCTGCTTTCAACATACTTGTAAACTAAAATTTTAATTAAAGCTTAGTTATAATGATTCACCTTGTTTAATAAATTTATAAGAGATGCTAGGACTAATTTTAAAGCAGGATTGAGCCTGAAGAATTTAAATTGGGATTGAACATACTTGTTTGCCTAGAATAGATAGACTAACAGATTTAAAACTGAATGACTTAAAAAATAGTTATCAAAAAAAAATTTAAGCCAAAGTACTCATTTGAAAATATTCTGGGTGAGCTAGCAAAGTCTGGGCAAGTCTATCAAACATACATGGTATAGTTTTCTAATAATCTTTGACATTTACAGAAAATTTTGATCTTATTCTGAATGAGATCAGGATTATGTCAGAATTGGATCATTACTTTGTCATCAAATACACCGATTCATGGATTGAAGGAAAGATAATCGACAGAAAGATTACAAACTATGCCTATATTCAGATGGAATTGTGTTCTCAAAACCTGCAAGATCTAATCAAATCAATTGAAGAGACTTTTGATGACAGATACGAAACATTCAAATATTTCATTCGCAGCGAACTATTGCTGGAACTGATAGAATGTCTCAATTATTTGCATTCATCGAAACCTCCAATCATTCACAGAGACCTCAAACCCCCAAATATTTTGGTCACCGACGGAATAAATGGCCGATTCTTGAAGTTATGTGACTTCGGTTTATCCAAACTGTTTGAAGGTTTGCACAATTCTCAAGGCGTCGGTACCTTTAAATACATGGCTCCAGAAGTAAGGGAAACAAATAATTATAATCTCCTGTCAGACGTCTATAGTTTGGGAGTCATTGCAACGAAAATATTTCAAATCAATGAAAATATTAAATTAATTCGAAAAAAGACTGTTTTGTAAGTCTTTGGAATTTTTTAAATATTTAAATAATTTTAAAAATAGACTCATTTTTTCCTCTTAAACTTAGGGACAAATATTTGGAATATTATTCAAATTCGAGCTTAAATGAAATGTTCAGAAAAGGTTTTGAAGTGATTTCAATTATGCTTTCGAAGAAACCGGAGGACAGAATAAGTTGTGGCCAAATGTTAAACAGAGCTAATGAATGGACTGTCGCTGAAAATATTGTTACAAGTGATGAATGTTTCGCACAAATTATGGAAAAGTTTAAAAATAACTTTTTCGGGACGTTTATGGAGACCAAGTTGAAAATAAAGCAAAAAAAAAAACAAATAGATGAAAATTCTAAGAATTGAAATTGAAGTTTAGCAAGATGACTTGTTTTGACTGACTTTACTGACTTCAAAGTTTGAAAAAAGTTTATTAAAAAATATTTGAATTGAAAGTCATTTTTTTGTAAATAATTGTCAAATCATAACAAAAGTGATTCAATAGAAATGTTTTCAAAAGAAATATTGATTTAAGAAATTGGTTTTAAATGAAAATTATAGTAAAATAAGTTCGACTAAATAGGATCGAGTAAATCGTATCCGTCAAAGTTTTTTTGCATCAGAAATGTGAGGTTTAATTGTAGACCAAATAAAATGTGAACATAACTATAAAAAAATGTATAAAATTTAGTTAATTTATTGAATAATAAAAATTTTTAAATAAAAAAAAACTCACTTTTGTCGAAATGATTGGCATTTTTATCGTTGGGAAAGAAAATAGTTTTCAAATAAGAAGAGAAAAAAGTTTTGAATGAATTTATAAGTCTTTATCAGTATTTGAATATAATATAGAGTGCGTGTATTATCCCAGGTATAAATCCAAGAATAGTCAGTGCGATATTGATCAGAAGGTCGACACCACAGCCCTTCTCAGCCAATACGCCCTTTCAATCGTAATTATTCGCCCATAAAAGGGAAATAAAATTTCATGTTAATTTCATTTTTGTTATTCAATTTTGCCATTTAATCGAAGGTCAATTTACCAGAGGTGGCAAAATTATGGCCAGAATGATCTTGCAGATATCTGAACAGGTGAACGGCATCTTTCACTTTGAGTTATTGGACAGAATTCTGTGTAGGAATAAATGCAAAATAGTTTAATTAAATATAATTTTAAAGTACTTTGTTTCAATGCACTTGGTTATTATTAATTTTAAAACAGATAGGAAACTACAATTCAATATCGAAACATTTTGGTAATGTTCTGTACGTTTTGGACTTAACTGGTTTGAACGATATTTTGAAATAAATTCATTTACATTCAACTGGAATCAAAATATAAATAGTAATTAATGTTGTTAAATTTTATTAAACTTATTATTAATTGTTTTACTTTGATATTAAGGCTATTTATATAATTTTTCCTCGAGTCATTGTTATTTCTGGTGTAATCATGTATAATATTATTGTTTCATCGTGTTTTGATATTTTTTTGCTGATTTGTTTCAACTTTGCTTTTGAATTGCAATTAGATCTAGTGTAATTATAATTATTAATTATTGTTTTATAACCCAAATTCAGATGTTAATTAAAAATCATGTAAAAATTAAGTAATATTGAACATGTTTAAAAATAAGTTACGTAGCTAACAGAGTTTTATTGAGAATGTTTAAAAATGTTTAATAATTTACAACATTAATATCAATGACAGGATTTGTTCAGACATTCTTATGACAATAGTTTACAACTTAAGAGAAGTGAAGGCAGAACGAGAAACAAACATATATTTGTAGGAAGAACCTCACTTTTTGTTGATGAATACTGGGTAACTAACTATTTGAGACACCCGTGTCTCGTTGGAAACCTAAGTTAGTGTTCCAGATGCTATTAATAGACCAGGTCATTATATGAAACAGACAAATAATGGCATACTTTATTGACTATCAAATGTCCCCATCATTACTATATGAGGACGTATTGAGTGACTAACTTTGCTAATTATGAGAACTATTGCCAGAATAATAGAGTTGCCTTGTCTAGATGATTTATATCTTGAGCTAAATGTACAGCAAAGAAAGCGATAGATAGTTTTTCAATGAAAACAGCCGCAAAATATTTGATTGCATAATAAAAATGATGAATAAAATAATTCTTGTTTAAAGAGTCTGATATGAATACACTCGCGGCGAATATCAAAGTAAACAAGGAATGTTTCAGTCATTTAAAAGGAATTTCACTTTTAAATAAAAAATTGCTGTATTCATTAGTTTTATTTATTATTTTTTCCTTAGATGAGCAAGGTAGGCTGTTTATCTCTAATTTGTTTCTTTTCAATTAGTAATGAAGATCTCGTAAATCTAATTATACGTTTTATCAAATGAATTTTACCAGGATATCGTAATGGCAATTAATTTATTAAATATTCTAAGAAGATTTATAGCCTTAATAGCCACTTTAGCATGGTAAACACTCAAAAATACATAGAACACTTGCCTATCTCTTTCAGTAATATCTAATTTGTTTATTTAACCAGAAATAAATGAAATTTCCTTAAATGAACAGTATAGCTTTTTCTAATCATTTAGATTTCCCGGAAATTATATCAGCCAGCATGACGCAATTGGACAGGATGTTTAATACCTTGATAATTCTTTCAAATTGGTACAGGTTATATCAATTTATTGATTGAAAATGAAATCGATTTTTGTGAGAAAACTCAATTCTTGAATAAGCTGTGGTCTGAAAAGTCAAATATTTGGTTAATCTAGAATATTCTAATCTGGAGTACATTGATTGTATCTGAGAAACAGTAGAGTAAATAAACAGAAATACTTCAAGTTGGGAGATGTGCAAGGTTCCATTCATAAAATTGTTTACTAAACGTGGTTATCATTAGCTTCTGGGCATATATCAGTTGTTTTACTCAATTTAATATTAAGGATATTTTTAAGTTCCAGAATATAACCAGGAAACTCCTTGACAAATTAGGATAGGACACCACCCTGCACTTTCTGGTATTAAGTGGGAATGAGATCAAATCTGGTTTGTATGGGAACGACAGGACTCCAGTCGTGTCATCGAAATATTCAAATGTTAACGAAGAAAATGAGTCTATTTTTAGTTAAGTATTATTTTCTTAAATGTCTTTCGAATAGATTTTCTCTGCACTGAAAGAGTCAGTAAAACAATTGTTATTAGTATTTATTGCAAAAACATTTAGCAAAAAGTGTTTTGTAAGTTGTTTTTTGCACAAAATTGAATTAAACTTTTCTTTTTATTCAATGGCAAGAAATTGAGAGTAAATTAATTTTTAATTTTTGTTGTTATTGAGAATTAATTTTCATTGTTACAACCACGATCAAATTATATCCTTTCGTGTAGAAAATTAATTAAATCTATGTTATTATTCAGCTATTTGTCAGCGAAGTATTAATGTCAAGGGTTTTTCGCAGGAATAATCTTTTGGATTTAGTCTTTATTTTTTTGAATGACTAATTGAATTCATAGTCTCATTGCTGACTATTCTTCAAACAATTTAAGCGATGATGTGATCATTCAATGGATGTTAGATTCAAAAGTATTTTTATAGCGACTATTAATAGTTTTTCAATTGAATAATAAAGTGTTTTAAAACTCAACTATTAATTATTGAAAAAATATGCAGTTTTTGATATTTTAGTATCTAATCGATGAGTTATCGCTAAAATATCTGAATAATCATCACGTACAAATTGTTTTCTAATGATTAGGATTCAATTTAATGCTTAAAGAACAATTTTTACTTGATGATTTTGAAACAAATTTTGAGAGTCTAATGATTGAATTTGAATATGGCTTTGTTTATAATCTGTTGAAACTGATATGACCAGGATCTCTAACCTTTTATTCAAAGAATGTGATGAATAAACAAGTGAAATTTTGCCTAGAAATCTAGGCTTTTAATCTTGACCAACTTGAAAAAGACGAACAACGCTGATTAGATTTTAATTAATTTTGCAATCAACTGATGCTCTTGGCTATTGATTGATTGTATTTCAATTGATTTCAAAATTGCTTTTTATCTCTTTTTTTCAATGTTTGAAAAAAGTTTTGAATAACGACTCTCTTCAGGCGTAGCATTGAAGCCATCAAATGATTGTATTATTTTCTGCTGGTTCCTAATGAAAACAGGTTTTTCACCATTGAATTCAAAGGTTAACATTTGATTTTGTTGTTTCGGAATTTGTTGGGAAAAAACTTTTAGATACCATTCCCTAAATCGTGAATACTATGGCATAGTTTCACAATATATGTGACACACATTTCACTTGTTTTCTGTTTTTTTTTGTTATTTGTATATATTTGTAAAAAAGTAAAGCCTTTTGTAATAAAAATATTCTTTGATTTTATTTTGAATATTTATTACACATAAATATGCTCCTAATAATCGACTCAATTTTTTCCAGATTAATATCTTATTAAATAATTAAGCTATTATTTAAGCTGGTCCATATAATAAAACAATATGGTAATTGAGGAACTTTTTTGTTGCTTTAAGTTATTTCAATGAAAATGAATAAATCAAATGAAAAGTTCCATAAACACATTAAAAGGTAAATTTAAAAATAAGCAAACAAAACAGAACATGCAAAACAAGCTTTAAATCAAGCAAGTGAATAAATAATAACGATATAATTGATTTTTTATGTTTAGTCAACAGTGAATAAATAATTATTCATACCTTTAATCAATAGATATGGTGGTAGAATGAGCTTGCTACACAAAGCTGAATGCTGATCAAATAGTTGAATACACAAGTTACTAGATTAAAATATAAATATAAGCTTTAGAAGAGGACTGAATGGGAACCAACACCCAAACTATAGGCAAGTTTCCAAATAAATTATGTAAAAACAAGTGACAACTTTTTTTCTCACAACAGCACAGACTTCACTCCTAAACAACTACTCCTCTCAATGAACACTTCCCTCTCGTTTTCAAGACTGGTAATGATTAGTGAGACTAAAAATTATTTCAAACAAATATAGCGATTGTTATATAAGTTATATTCACTTGCATTCAGTTTTTGCTGGTTATAAATTAAAAGTCATATCAAATCAAAAGTAAAATATGAGTCAAACCTCTGATGAAATCAAATGTTTGTATTATTCCGGATATCTATGACGTAAACGAAAAGCCTTTGCTGTGAATAATGAAAACCGATTCAATTGACAAGAAGTGACACAAAACTGATTACAATATTAGAAAAGAAAAACTGTATACAAATAATGGGACGGCTATACGATTCTGTGCTGATCTCTTGCGATTATGGGCCTATGCTTTCACCCCTACTATTGCCAGTTGTGTTGTTGTATCGCTTTTTTCCTAACAAACAGGTTATGTTAAAAATTATTGGTCTCTTATACTGAAGGCTGTCTTTTCCTACAATAATATTAAATTATTTTTCCTAAACAACTATTTTATTTGAATTACAGTCAAACCACTTAAATACTAACCTATTATTTTGAGCAGTGATTAGAATTGATTTTAAATAACTAGTTTTTTTCTCTCAATGCCTTGTCGTGTATTTTAACTCAAAAGCACGGAATATGTTTCCCACATATGAAAGTTTGAATCCAATAGTGCTCTAGCTTAGTTTCCATTGTGTTTCTAATAATAAATTATTCATATTCTTGTTATTACTGTACTTAAAAAAATGTAAATAAATTTAGGATTCAGTCATTTTGTTTTAATGATGTAATCCTTGAAAAAGTAACAGTACTTCTAATGTTAGGTCTGGACATTTTTATTATTAAGCATGAGCAAGCATTTTTTTGCATGCTGATTCATGCAATTGAGTTTGCGCTAAGCAATCGATTATTGAAATTCTTACTTAAAAGTTGGAATTTCCCATTTTCAGTACTCTTTTCATTTTTATAAACATGCTAATTTAATCATTTCTTTAAATAGATACCTTGGCTATCAATGAAGGAATTTATTGCATTTTACTGATCATCTTTACGGCTCATAAAAAATTTTGGTGACTTTTATTCCAGAATTTAATAAAACTATTCATCAAAAGCCTCTTTAGATTGAAATCAGATTTCATTATGAAATTTGATAATAAATCTGTTGATTAAGTAATGAAAATATTTAACATTTTACTCATTGATTTGAATCATATTTTTTTCCACTGATTTGATCAGAAATGATATCATCGGAAAGTATTGCAAAAGTTTTTTACAACTCTATGAAATGTTTTAAATGTTTGTGGTCTCTGCCATAAAACTATTCTGTGTGGAACGGAAACATTTCTTAATTTAGCCTTGGAAATAAACTAGACATGATCAAGGTATATTGAGGAGTCTGTTTAAAAAAAATTGTCCAGGATATCAGCCTAGAGGGATATTTTCAAAAACTCGAATAGTTTCGAACAGAATTTAATTTTTGAAAAATCTTTATTAAAAATACTCTAGCTCAAGTCTAATGGAAAATCTCTGTCAAATACCCTTGATTATCTCTAAGCTATTTTATTGATTGAATGATAAAATATTTTTCTAAGAATTTTGAAAAAATTTCTATTTTTTAAAACTTTTTATTTTTATTGTTAATCAGATTAAAAATTGACGAGGAGTAATTATATCCAATGTTAATGCTGACAGTCTTGCTCAACTCAGTTGCAATTTACAAATCCTTTGATACCTGTAATTCCGTTGCCTTCTATAATATTAGATGATTTCTTAAGGACTGATAACCACTCCTTCAGATCACGAATAGTAGAGGAAAACAAAATGAATTGCAAATCAGTTTCTAATGTCACGCAAAAGACTGTCAACTAAGGGAAGGGCAAAAAACTCATTCTGTTCACAATTTGCTTATTAATGAATAATAGACAGCCGTAAGTCATCAAGCAGACATCAATCATAATCAATAACAAGTTGATTTAATTGTGGTAACACACATATATATAAATGAATTAATTAGGTTCAATCATTTGCAGCTTATATTTGCAAGCTAATACAACCAAATTAATTTATGTTTAGGCAATTTAGAATACTCTGATTCTACCAGTAGGCCAAATGTGCAAGGAAAACTTCGAATACACTAAAACCTCCAATATGTGAACACCTCTTATATGTGAAAACCTCTTATATATGAACAGAATATCTGGTCCG
>JAQIWP010001453.1:0-15019 GCA_034695525.1 Euzetes globulus
AGAGAGAGAGGGGGGAGAGAGAGAGAGAGAGAGAGAGAGAGAGAGCTCATTGGTTTAGATTTTACACCGTTAGACATAACTTATTCTGGTAAGGAAAAAAATATTTTTATTCTTTACGTCTCTTCAATTTTGTTTCGATTGCTTGAATGCGCTATTTTTCACATATCGATAAATATATAGACATATAAATAACATAACAATCACTACAAATACAAAGAAATAAAAATAAAACTCTTGAAATGGTGTGATCTGCAGACTAACGGTTTATTATCCGAGAACAAAATAAACGATAATAATTGTTATATTCGTTATGTTGCGCGAAAATGTTGTAATTTTCTGATTTTCACCTAACATTATAACGAACCCAATGTTTGTGATTATATTTCTCTACTTTTATTAGACTTCAGATTTTAACATAATTTTCGAGATTTAAATTCATTATACAGTTTATTATTTTGGGCAAAAAATAATGAAATGTGTTTCTGAAGCAAAACTAATTAAATTAGTCATTATTTTATAGTCTAATTATTTTTGCTCAATAAGATATTTCAAGTATTGAACGGAATCTCAAAGAGAATAACATCTTATAAATAGAATTGAAATCAAAAAATAAAAAACAAAATAAAAAGATAGGAATCGAACGAAAAGGAAAAATTGTAATTCAAAGCATTGGTAATGCAAGGCGTGAGTAGTGCTGAGCAATGAGTAGACAGGGAGAGCATAGGAATACCTAAAGCAGTGAACATTGAGCTCAATATAATTTCGATCGAACCGAAAAGTTTTCGAACTATTGGAGTGGCACTGGAGCGTAACAAAGGACCTGACTAACAATCTTATGCACTACAATAAAACTGTAAAAGCGATGAGGGTTTCACTATAAAAACCTGTAGAGCTTTGGAAACAAGTTTTGTGTTGCAATAGTGCAGACGTCGTATCTCTAACTCCGAGTATATTTCTGTTGCTGTAAATATCGACCCATTGAATGACGTTTTCCAACACAACACACATATACTGCACACAAGTCTGCTCTGACTCTTCTCTTCATCTCTTCTCTCCCTCTCGTTTGAAAGTATGGAATCGAATCAAGAATAGAATGTTTGGCCTCTCTTTTCATTACTATTTGTAACAGTGTTCCACTTCTACCACCTGTTGTCAAATGACACCTGAATTCTCTTTACTTATTAACATCTTTAATAACTGGGTCTTAAACTGACTGTCGGTCTAATTGAAAAAAAATGCATAAATCCGTCAGTCATTGAAAGAGTGCGTTGAATGCAATTCTAATCAAATGAATTGGTTTGGGGTCTATGTGTTGACCGCAATCTCTAATGAGCTTAACTCTAATTAACATCGAATGCAATTAGAATCGAAGGCCACAACTAATTCAGTTAGAGTTCAAACACTGCCCAAAATAG
Source organism: Euzetes globulus (assembly GCA_034695525.1). NCBI lineage: Eukaryota > Metazoa > Arthropoda > Arachnida > Sarcoptiformes > Euzetidae > Euzetes > Euzetes globulus. The sequence continues at coordinate 1,416 of JAQIWP010001453.1, forward strand.
AAATACACTTTCATACTGAGCTCCACTCTCCCATCAGTCTTTGTGCTGGGCGTCGGGGGAGGATTGCATGAGTCATTCAATTTTGCATACATATCCTCACTTTGCCTATTACTGAGAGTACATCCATAGACCACTCAGACATCAGCTCCTCAGCAACAAAGTCGACTAGTTCTACCTTTTATAACACATTAGCGCCGGTGTCGATATTGTCTGCAAAGTATAACAAATAAATAGTCACTTCTTAACCTATGTTAGGACAGACCATATTTCTTCGCAACTTATATTATCGGCAAACGGAGACTTATTCTGTCCAAACAACAAGACTTTTTAGAAAAGCTTTAGCGCCGATACAAAGAAATATGTGTTTACTGAGAAAAGATCGACATTTTTGTGTAAATATTATATTTTGCTCTGAAAAAAGTGTGTTCGGAGTCATCAAATCACTGGTCGTTTATTTAGTCTTTCAAAACATACTATGCTTACAATGAGTATGAGTTAGTACTGCATTAATCAGCACTTAAACATCACTATTGAAGGACTGGACGTCTAAAATATCAATTGTCGAGTGTATACACTCTTTTCTTTAGCTCTAATATATTCACATTTTTGACACCACTATTGTTTATATTCGTTTACACTAGTTTCTATTCGGTTTGTACTAGATTGTACATTTTAAGTAGCCTATCAAATTAATTCCATTAGTTTTAAATTGAAGAAAGTTTAATTACAAATTGTGAAACAATCAGGTTTATTCAGCCAAAAGCACTGCAGATCTATCCAGTGACAATTAACCAAATCATTCAAAAATCAGTTCAAAACAAAACAATTAATTTAAATTTTTTAACCCGATTGAAATTTTCTCAAAATGTTTTCGAATATTCAATAGTTTTAACATTAAAACAATATTTGAGTTACTCATTAGTGTCATTAATTATATATTTAAAATTGTGGTTAATAATAATAATATTCATTGACGATTTAATATTTTAAGATATTTACTCTTATCATTCAATGAATTTCAATGTGATATTGAGCTCATATACATTCATGTATCTCATTGTATGCTTCACTTATTTATGACCAAAAATTTCATTTGAAATCAATGGAAGCAATCATTTGAATGGAGATTATTTTCTGGGAATTCTCATTCTTTTTTAGGGAATAATTGGAAGGAAAGATCAGTTTGTTGCCAGTAGTCATTGAATTCATCGGTTGTCATCAAAAAGTGATGACTTGTTTATCCTATCACTACATATACTGTGAGTTCATTATTTTATTTTAATAGAGACAGTGTTTGGTCTCATTTGTGCGAACGATATCTCATTATTATTGTGGTCTATAACAGAGTGAATGCTATCATTGGTATCATTGGTATAATGTATATAATGTTAATGTCGTATACATCAGGCGCTACACCGATGTGATAGAGTAGTTGGTGTCACTTGACTTGATTTATTATAACCCCTAATCTGGACACTGAATATAGTTAGTCGGCTAACAAGTGATCTGTCTTCGCATGTAATGAACTAAGAAATATCGCGACTCGGGATCAAAACCGTTCAGACACTCACTATTTGACTGACTTTCATATTACAACTGATGAAAACATTGCAAACAATGAGACAAAGAGAGAAAAGGCAGAACACAGGCACACAAGTGATGCTCTAATAAGATAAGTAAATGTTTTTGTCGCACAAAATGGTCGGATATGTATTTCACACAAACAGAAAGCCATCAGAGCCAACAGATAATATTCTGAGCGCACGAATCCTTTTGCAAACTCTTGGAAGTTGTCGTTTGGCTCTAGAAATAGTGGACACAAAAAAGAATACTTTTGGAGGGATTCTATCGATTATTGATTTGGCAAATGTTTTATTGCTCGATGACTTATTACTGTTAGCACAACCATTACAGTTATACAGCGCTATGTGTTTAGAGATACAAATGAATTATATGATGTCTGTGTTATTACAAACGAATATAATTCTTGAGATTATGAACGAATGCAACAATTTTCTAAAGAATGCTATAAATTCCAGTTAAACCTCTTATTATAAGAACATTAAATCAATCTTAAATAGCAATACAGGCATTACAGGCAATAGTCGCAAAAAATAATTCTGTGCTCGCAATCTATAGCTCTGGCCATCAAATTATTATTGATGTCTATTAGGGATAAATAAATCATTTCGATTATCATTATTTCTATTATTTGTATCGCATTTTTCTCTATACTTTCCATTGAATGCAACAATTCTTTGCTCGAAATCCATTCTTTTATTTTTTTTCATTTGAATTCAACCGAATCACACATTTTTCAATAGTTTTATCAAATTGTTTTTTGTCAATACAATAGATAACTATTCAATGAGATTAAAATATAACCATAACTTAGCCTATATTCAAAATTTACAAATTTTTAATGTTTTTTCATACAATAAATTACTTGTTTTTCTAATCAAAACTGACAATTCATATTATATGTAAACTAACACACAATCAAAACTTACTTAATATTTACAATTAATTAATAGTATTTTAATTGTATGTTTATTCGAATCATCCGTCAAATAATTCTTTCCCACAGATTGTCACCAGTTTTCAACATTTTCATAACATTTAAAACTTTTTAGTATCAAATCCTTTTGTCATAAATTTAAACAATGAGTAAGTTATTAATTAAAGTCAAATTTGATGATTAAGTAGAAGTTTGAGAGTAAGTAATAAAATATTTCCAAATTAATGACATTCTTATATTACTTTAAGCTTATATACACTAATAAAAAATTGAAATAATTAGTCAAAAGAAATGTAGTAATTATTACTATTATTTGTCGTTTTGCTAATTAATGCTATAATTATGTCAATTATTGAGGAAAAATGATTTGTAAATGTATTGCTTTAATAATCGATTGCTGTCGAGACCTAATTGATTGAGAACTACCTGTACAATTTATTATTGCTCTGCGAATTATTATTGATAGACGAATACTGACAGGAATCCCAAGACTTCCCAACAGATTCTCCGTTCAAATAATTTGAGTAATACTTCAGCGATGCATAAAAATTATTGTTTTCGGTGTTTATATTACATTAGTTTTCCATTCATTCAAAAACACAAACCGTTAAATAAAAATATAGAGAAATTCACAGCAATTGAATGGATTGTAATCTCAGTCCTGGCATTCATTGTGTTTGGCAAATGAATCCACAAGTTTTACGGCAAATATTTGATTTTCATTTCTTTATTTAATTCATGTCTATTATCACCAATGTTTGCTGTCTTTTCAAAAATAATTGTTTGAATAAATTTGTCGCAAATTAAGTATAGCTGTCATCAGAGTAAATATGTTTTACACAAACAATTATTTGTTTATTGCATTCAATTGAGACTATTCTTAATTAAATGTCAATTAAATGAATTTTTAACTAAAAAATTGGTTTGTAATCAAATGATTTAACTTTGGAAAGAAATCTTAAATTAACTGATTATTTGAATATTGAAATTTAGCCAAAATTCTCAATCCATTCAATTGCTTAACATTATAATAAGTAGATTAAGCTAGCACACATACACTATTATAGGAAAGTATTATATTCGATGATTGATGTCTAAACTCATAATTTTCAATCGAGAAGTGCATAGATTCAAAAATGATTGATTACTGAACGACTTATTTGTCATTTCGTTCGAATCTTTTTTTGGTTAAAATAAATTTATTTTTATCGCAAACCGATGATAGCACAGCATAACAAATAAATGATTAGACCAATGATAGTCAAAATTATAATTAATATTCCACACAATTTGTATTTTTGGCTTAAATCGTTTCACTCGTCTATTGTAAACCTGAATCAAAGACAAACCTAACGGACGGTATTTGGTTTGTGTTGCGACTCATTCTACTTCTGATTGTACTATAATTTTGATTTAATTGACTATTGATTGGTGGATAAGAAGTCGATTTTTGTTACAATTATTGTCAAATTTGATTGGATCTAAAAATTGGAAGATTTATTGATTGAAACGATTTAATCGAAGAAATGTCTGATTGTATGCACCATTTGATTCAGTTTACAATAACTTCGATTTAATTGAAATGATTTGTTTTGATTGCACAACAAAATTGTTTGTTTTTCTAATGACTAGACTTCAAACTCTTTTCCAATCACTTGATTCAAGGATGAAAAGACAGGGCATAGATGTCATTGAATTGCTAACAAAAATATATTTAATTGCAATTATTGGTCGATTTTATCGTAATTCTGACGAAAAAACCAATTATTGCTCTAAACTTAATGAGAAATTTGAATTTTGATTTAATCGAGTCTCGTATTGAGGTTCGGGTAATGACTAGAATAGTTAGAGGATTGCATCTGAGCCCAGCCATTCATTTATATGATAGTACAGAACAATCATATTCTGAATTCATGAGTCAATTAATTATATAATGTATAGAATATATGTGTCGTTGGAGTTATGGCTTATAGTTGTTATCAATTAATCGCATGCATTATATATTTTATATGAGTTTCTATTTACAAAAATGTTTGATACCATAGAATACCAGTAATCGATACCAACCGGTAGTGAAAACAAAACAATTGAATCGAGAGATTTATAAACACAAGTTATTAATCTCAGGATAAATATTGCAATATTTACAACAATTTTTATTACCTGAATAAATAATAAAATATATATATTATATATGACTATATATATGTTTATATACTCGATGTTTGCTCTAAGTATCAGCAGTTCTAAAACTTTCAGTGATTGAGATATAACGCAAACTTTAGATAATAGATAATCAAAACAAGTCTGAAAAACAAATGCTTTTTGAAGAAATGACTAATTATTGTCGACTAGAAATTAAGTGTTTTTTCTGACTTATAATTGCAAATACAAATATAGTGCTCGAGTAATACATTTATTGTCTAATATTTAATCGATAATTAAAAAGAGAGACAAAAGCAAAGCTCATATTTATTGTGTGCGGCAATGACTGTCCACAGATCAGACCCGCAGACAATTCAAATACACTATTGAGCTAATAGTGAACCGCATAAACACGAACTTTGTATGAAAATTGCATTACAGTTTGGATGGGCCTACAGTTTGCGGGCACACGACCAGCCGTTGTGCCCGTTTTAGCTGCAGACGAAAATTAGTTTCTCCTTAAAGTAGACAAACCTTTACATTATATAAGACCCTGAACTAATTTATAGCTTTTATATTGATATTCGAAATGAGAGTGAGAGCAACATTTAGTTAGAACATTGTTGCTCACAACCAGTGCTGTGCTATGGCTTATCATAAGTTATCAATTTTGGCCAAAAATAAGAGTATAGTTAAGAAAATAATGGAACAGAACTGAGAAGAAGGTTATGCCAGGAATGAGATAAAAGATAAGGACTAATGAAACTTAGTTTACAGTTGAGCTATAACCAGAGATGGCCAAAGGGGGAGGGTATAATTTTCAGAATACCCCATAAACCCAGTAGAGTATCTATTTTTGCAATGGTGTCCAAAAATGCAATTTCACCCCTAATCTCAAGTATATTAAAAAGAAACTTAAATAATAGCTTAATTAGGAATAAAATTGCAATTTTGACCGATTTTCCTGTTGACGATTACCCTGCCCAAAACACCCTAAAGATGTTGACCCCTCTAGATTTGGGTTCCTTTGGCCATCTTTGTCTATAACACAAGCAATGACTCGAACACAGTTAGAGTACATTTCATGAATCAGATACGCCACTCAACTATACATAGCTATATATACTATATATATATATAAATAGTAATAATAATAATAATCGTAAAATTTCTTTGCGTAAAAAACTTAGCGTTAAATTAAAGGAGAGAATAGTGTATTCTAACTGCAAGTATGCGTTCAAATGCATGGCTTATGAGGCACGTCATCTTTTAAACATATATTTAAGCACTAGAAGAAGAACAGAACCAAAAAATAGTACCCAAATGTTTTTATGCAATACTAATGTAATTTAGTTTTTGATAGTTTATGTGTTATTACACCTGAAGTTCACATTATTAGCGTTGCGTTCGTTTAATGGATTAAATCGGGCGCTGATTCTTAAATATTACATAAATTATTTGCAGCGGTTTTACTGTAATTGCAGAGAATGCAGTCCGAACTGCAGTCAAGGAAGAGCTCAGATTAGGTTTGGTAGCCATCCATTGCTGGACTCCTTTACTCTACTTTCAATTGAATGTTTGGCCGTTGAGGCAAACGAGTGAATGACTCACATTGAGATCCGACTCCGGCGTAATGTTTGATACTTCTGTTGGAAACACTACTATTGCTGTTGTTATCGCTTTGGCTCAATATTAGGGGTATATGTTCTGCAGGTGAGTATGGACTATGAGGTGAGTGTAATGATCTGGGAGACCCGGTTCTAGGTGTGGTGGGCGACATTGATGATGAGTTGGGGCTGTTGGGCATTGAGGCGGTCGAGTCTTTAAAACAGGATGACTCATAATGTTTGTTGAGGTATGACTTTAGTGCAAACGATTTGTTGCATCGCTGGCATCGGAAGTGCTTGAAAGCGCTGTGGGTTTGCATATGAGCCCTAACACAACATATAATATATGAATCCATTTATTAGATTTCAATTTATAAATATTGAAAGCATCGGATGTTTTGCGAAAATATGTTTTTGTAGGCTATTATAAAAGTGCCGATCATTTTCTGATCATTTAAACGACTAAAACATTTGTTGGCAAAACTTTTCGCTCAATTATATCGAAAATAATAAGTTTTACCTCAGATTTGATCGATCGGCGAAGGCTTTGCCACAGTGTGCGCACCCGAAAGGCTTCTCCCCTGTATGAGACCTCATGTGTCCCTACAATGAGTTAAGATTTATTAAATCTGTTAAATGTATAAATTCGAAAATGACGTGCAATGGGAGAGCAACACAGCACATACCTGTAAAAGCCACGGCCTGGAGAATGCCTTTCCACACGCATCGCACTTATGGTTCAGATTATGTGTTAGCTATGAATGAGACGGGTATTGAAAAATTAATAATTCACCAAATTTTGAGCGATTAAGTGTACATCATATCAAAAGACTCACCACGTGCATAGCCAGGGCAGGCATACTGACATAGACCTTGGAACAAGTCGGGCACTTCTTTGCCAATTGGGAATCAGGGCTTCGATGAGTTTGTTTATGGCGCGATAAATTAGAAGAAGTGGCGTAATGTTTGCCACACTCTGTGCAGGTATAGCGCGCCCTCTCTTTAGGCTCGGGTGGTGCGGGCGCTGCCACTGCATTCTGAGTGTTCCTTCTTCTGGATCGACCATCACTGATGAAAAAGGCATCGTATGTATAGTTGACCGTTACGTTCGACTTTGAACTGTTCGAGTCATCAGCTCTGCTGCCGTTGAGGTCAGGACTAACCAAAGATAGTGAAACGGTCGAAGCGGACGATTCTGGTCTTTGTGGAGAGACTGGTGTTTGTGCCGGTTGTAGAACATGCAGGGGTTGTAATGGCAATAGTTCTTCGCAATTATTTATATTTTTATTGCTCTTTTTATTGCTTAAATCTAATTCCTTTTCGTTTGCGGACTCGTCGCCAATCGATGTTTCATGACTTGAGCTCTTGTCGTGTACTTCTTGTCGATGGATATACCCTATAGTAGTCAATGAAAGCAAAACACTTCAAAATCTCAACACAAAACAGTAAATTATTTATTCAATAATTTTAGTCAATAGTAGTGAACAAAAATGTTTATTATAATAACACTTATTCTTAAAATACTATTTTTATAGAGGAGTTGAGAGAAATATATCTTTTGTCTCCTATTCTTATCATCAGTTTTAATAGTCTGTTCGATAATAAACGCCATCATATCATATATGAAGACATTAAACAACAGGTTTCTCATGAATATTGAGTCAATTCCTGACTCTCGACTCGTGTCTTGTATTTTGTCGAGTGTTCTGTAGATTAGTTTTTTAAAGGACTTGAGTCACACGAAAATTGATTTCATATGAAGAATATACTTGGAATAAGAAGCAAAGACTAAACTTTTAAGTTTATTGTCGGCCAATCAATATTCCAAATCATAATTAATCTTTGAAATTGATTTTCCATTAAAATGAATAGAAAAGCACTGAAAACATTCAAATAAAAAAAGATATATTAAGATTAATGCTTAGAATAGTTTATTTAGTTTAAAGATAATTAAAAAACGAAAGACTAAAACAATTGTCATTCCTCGAAAAATTTGAGAAAAGATATTAAATTGAAAAATAACCTTAAATAAATACATTGAAGACTGAAATATATTTTTGATTTCATCAAAAACTCATTTAATATTAGTGAATAATTTTGATTTGTAAGAAATTTTCAAAGTTGAGTCTTAAGATGCAAATGAATGAATGTAACACTTAATTCTTTGAAGTAGTCCCCAATCATTACTTCATAGAAGATAACATTTTTTCACTAACATTATATTTCTTATCAGCAAATATGAAAAATAAATAGTTTTAAAATTAGAGTCTCATTTGCTGACAACTAGAGATGATTTAAAAGAAAATTTCTAGAAACTTTCTAGAGAAACTTCTAGATAGCTTCTTAAAACAAAATTTTTGAATAAAAATTATAATTTTTTTTAATTATTCATTTTGCTATTTCACTTTAATAATACATAAAATCTAGGTAATTAGCTACTATTACAACAAGCGAACTACAATAATAAAATCGAATATATAATAGAAGCAAATTTATAAAATTGATAATGGGCCTATAGGAAAATTACGATAATTCGTAAAGTATAAATGCGAGATTAATTATGTAAAACATTTTGGCGAAATGACTAAAACCAAAACAAGATTAAAGGGTTTAACAGGGTAAATCAGAAAATCAGGTAGCTCTAAAAAATTATGAAATTTAAATCTTTTAAATTTTTATTAAATTAATGTTTTAAATATTATAAAAATATTTTCCACGAAAAAATAAAATCATTAAGGCACATGTAACTAGCATTGAAATATATGGCCGTTCATTGAATCTAATGCTAAGAAGTACTCAGAATAATAGTCATTGCATCACTATGCCTATAACCATCCCTATAACCTTGATTTTCACTATGCCTCTGGTAATTAATTTTATATTATTTTCAAATAGCCTAAAGATCATCAATCTTCTTTCTTTAACTAGCTTAATTAGGTTTAAAATTTTGCAACTGATAAAGTTAAAAAGTTAGTTATGGCAGGCCAATCATTGAAACAAATATTATAATATTTCCTCATTGGAATACATGGGCCGACAATAGAAAGCCCATTCAAGGAAGTTTCTCATGAAAGTTTCTAGAAAGTTTCTCAAAATAAAAATATTATTTCTTTTCGGCCATCTCTACTGACAAAACTCTTAAGTTTTATTAGATATGAACAAAATCGCTAAAATTTATGTAAATGATGGAAATATTTGCTTTTTTAACCAAACATATAAACTACAACACAGTTAGCGCTTAAATAACGAGAATTAATTTTTTTTGACTCTTTGTTAAAAACGAATAAAAGAGAATTCAGTATTTCTGTAATTATAGAGACAACAAATTGAGAGATTTGATTCAGAAACAATTTGAAGTGTCGAACCGTTTTCTGTTTGGCTCTAAATCATTTCCCCTTTACTCCACAGATTTAGTAAATATTCGAGTGAAATATTATATAAATTTTCCCGAGTGTTTTTAGCCAGACCAATATTTCCCGATTGCAATATTCATGCGATACATATAAAGTATAAATTTATGCACATTTATGCACCACTATATTCTCCCTGAGCTATTATTTTGCCAGTAATACAACCAATTTATTACCGGAGTTGATGTCAATCCTTATTTTCCTCATACAATAGAAACTAATATAATTTTGGGAAAAAAATATTTTCTTTCAGACCAAAAAAATTATTATTTTTTGACCACAAATGAGTCGAAATTCGTTTCGCATATAAATTGAATTTATTCTCTCTTTTATTGATTTTCATTTGCTCTTAATTCTTAAATTCAATTCAAATTAAATGTGAAAACAAATGTCTTTTTCAGAAAAATATTAATTTTCAAATTATTTGTTGTATAATTTTGTCGACCGATTACAACAAAAATAGAACTTTTTTTCAACTATTAATTGAAATCTGAATGAATGAATGGATATGAAAATAAAAGCTATTATTTTGATATTTAAATCAAATGAAGATCAATGGTTTGCAGTTAGGATTTCCAAAGTGAAAGCGATCCCACCCTTAAGAATGATATATCGCTGTATTCATAGCATTAGAGTGGAGTCCAATGAGGTATCCATTGCTCAAATTGGAACATATCTTGTTTCTGAATATCATTATCTTTTATTTACCCCTAAATAAGAGTCGTTGCAATTCGACCACATTTTCATCTTAAGAAGCAAATGATTGAAGATATTTGTGTTTGTTTTCACTCAAAACTACTTCTAAACAGAACTATTACTGTGGACTTTACTCTTCAAAATTGACTAATTAGAGTCCAGACTAACCCAAATCGAAAATTGACCCAAATCTCATCGGGTTTACCAATAAAATAATTGATTTCTGTTCATTAATTGTTTTGCACGCAATTCATGAATAACTAAAGGCTTAAAGAAACAGGTTATCCTTAAATAAAATCATCTTTGACATACATACATGCATGCAGTTTGAAAGCAATATAGCAATCTGTAGTTTCTCATGCTCTTTTATTATGGCATTGTCTGAATGTGTCAAAAGTTGGTTTACTCTTAACATTAAATATCAGCAATGACATTTTCACAATGATAATCTAATTGAAAATTGATTTTGCCCATTTTTATATATCCAAGTTCAATGCTATTATAGATTGCAATAGAAGACGAAATAAAGGAAACAATTTTATGATATTTGGGTTTCGAGATTCAAATTGTGAGCTTTAGTTTTAGTATTAATTTGAGAATATATCCAACAATAGTATTGGCACGAAATGTATTAACCAATCAATATATTAATCGCACGAATCGTATTCATCGGAAGAGATGGTCGAATCAGTTGTGTTGGACAGACATTAGTGGTATTAGAGCCACAAACACAACAGACACGCAAAATATGTGAGATATTAAAATAATATCACAATATTTGTAGTCCTGTTTTTTACATCTATAACCGCAGTGTCTGTTTTCGTGATACCAGAGCCACACAACTGTACAATAGTTCAGCTTTTATTATATAATACAATCATTCTATCATAATATCAAACAAAAGTATTGCAATTTCCCCCTTTCTATGCTTCTAATAATTGGCTGCATTTGTATAATATGATCGAATTGTCAAAATAATGTCAGCTCAGGATAAAAAGCAACGAAAATCTTGGAATTCCTTTGCTCTGCACAATATACCAAATGAATGCCTAACCATTGAATGCCGACAGTTAGCAGAAACGCGAATTCCGTTTCCAAACAATATCTAAACTCAAACTCAAATTTGACGTAAAAATAGAAAAGTTTTTCGTCGACAACAGAATTGCAATGCATTTGAAATTCAGTTTAAATAATAGTTCACAAGATATGCATTTAATTTGGTTTAAGGTTTTCTCATCAAATATCACATTATTTTTTTCCACTGAATATATTAGAGAATGAAAGAGTGGCTCAGCAGGTGTTACCTATCATAGAACCGGAGCTGCTTTTCAATGCAAGTGATGCCGTTTATCTGACGACTGGGGGGTCTCTACCAGTGACCACATACTAAGCAAAAGGATAGTGAAATCCGTTCTTTATATAAGTTGTGAGCCTTTTTTGCTACACTTTGCTTAGAGTAGCAACAGTTGAGGAATCGGCTCAAGTGTTCGACTGATGAGATTCTGGTCTGACTGACGTGTGTTTCACTGATTAAGAAGATTTAGAGCTCCAAACAAGTCTAGAATAGATGTAACTCCAGCTTTACTTCACTATTCTTTATATGAATTTACGGCACAGAAAAAAAATAAGAGCACAGCCTTTGGCTGTGAATATTGGCTTCTGCTATACATCTAAACTAACTATCCTTCTGGCGCTTCGATGATACTTCTGGTTAATACTTGTATAACGAGAAATGCCTATAAAAGTGACTAATAAGAAACACCAATGCCTGTGAGTGTTGCACTGGTAGGATCAAAGATGCTTTTACACTGACATATGCGGGCAGAGATGTATTAATGTATAGCTACCATTGAAGTGATATTATCTGTGAGTAAATCCCTCATAGATTTTATACTTAAACATTGACTAACTTTTATTACTAAATATAAATTTACTTTTGGTCTCTTTTCAATTGTATGAACACTTGTTGACACAATTGAATGAAAGCACAGATATAACTGTTACATATATATTAAATATTAGAATAGAGAAGAATATTATGGCTGTTTTGTGTAGCATTGAGTAGCGAACAGTTATACTAAGCATTAATCTGTTCAGTAATCCATTCTATTGTAGAGTCATTTTTCTCTAACATAAAAATAAGTTGAATAAGTTGTTGCACTGGCGATAAAAGACTGCTCGTAAAATCACGGCACAGGCAGCATAGCATAGTTGCATAGTGTGTATGTGTATGTGTGTGTGCATTTGATGGTATTTGTGCTAAAGAATAGCCGAGAATAATGTGTAGCGCTTCGTAGATATCGATATATATTGCAGTATATATACTAAATATATATAGTATATACACTAAATTACAGTATGTATACGTCGTATAGATCGCAATACAGTGTATACTCAACAGTAAGTTATATGTGTTGAACTCAGGCTAAAGGCACGAACTGGGCTTACTTTGTGAGGCGCTGGCAATACAGACAAACACTGGCAAAACTGCAATACTCGTAATCCATTCTCTGTCAGATAATAGCATATTTTAAATGATAGGATTTCAAAGAGAAAAGAGAGTTTCAAAGGTTTTACATCGTATGAGACGTGTTTGCTATGAGTCTATGATTCGCTGCCTATGATAATAATGTGCTTATTTTGTGCTTCTTTCCCAAACACTCAATACCCCCAACGATTTGAATCTCTGTCGACTTTTTTCTCTATTACACAATATTCTGACGCAAAATGATATAAAGTCTGTGTTTGTAAGACATGTGTAATACCTCATAAACCTTAATCGTACTTATTTTCAACTTAAAAGTTATTGCTATAAGTCTTTTAATAATAAATTCTCAAATAACTTGTTTTTACCGCAACTCACTTCAATTGTTGAACATTTCCAACAACAGTAGCTTTTAGAACACATTCAATAAATTATATGGCCTAGTTCCAATAACTCACTCAAAATTCATTAAATTTAACTTTGTTGTGACTAAAGGCGTCTACTTGATATCGTGTATTGCGGTAATAGCACCTATTAGACCTATTAGGCTATTATAATCTACAACAAAATTGGACATTTTTAAAACCACATTCTATACATTAGAAACGATAATTTTCTTAATTGTCTTCGCTGAGTCGAAATATTGGCAAGATCCTTTGGGAGTTTAATATAGATTTTATAAATCGAAGGTGATATATCAGGAGGACTCTCTCTCTCTCTCTCTCTCTCTCTCTCTCTCTCTC
>JAQIWP010001454.1:0-15013 GCA_034695525.1 Euzetes globulus
CCTTAAAGTGATTTTTAAATTATTGCAAACAAATGTCTTCTGTTTCTTACTTTTCATATAAATATTTGATTCAAATATAATTAAATCAAATTCTGAAAAAAAAATTCATTCTTAATTTTAAAATATTTTTGGCGGCATTTCATATGTTACCGAATTACCTGGGTTACCATTTCCCGCAATACTAAGTAATATTCAGCAAATGGGGGCAATACTATTGAGATACCATTGCCAACAATTTTGGGTGAAATTCTCAATGTATTGAAATTGACTTAATATTGCTTTAATAGAATACTTTGAAATAAGAACCGTAAAAATGCTTTAAAAACTTAGTTTCGATTGAAAGGTATTCTTTAAATTAATAAATACTTGTCTTTAAATGGCTATATTTGATATACCATTGCCTTAATTTCCTTGGCACCCAATTTTAGTCAATATGACTTAGTATTGCGGGCAATCGTAAGTCAGGGAATTCGATGCTAACTGTCCTCAGAACAGACCTACAGAGAATTTTTTGTTCAAAATGTAAGTTAAATTATCCAAAAGGAACTGTCATCTCATAATAATTAGGTAGTTTAATAATTTTATGGTCGAACCTAAGTCTGAAGTGGCCGGAAGTTGTGGACACAAGATAATGGGAAGGGTCAAAAAATTATTGTCTTAGGCCATTCACATCAAGATTAAATAAGACTGTTTGTTGTAAGGCTAGGGGGATAGGAGGGGATCGGCGGGCCAATGAATCAACCCAATAAAGGGGGTTAATTATCCCTTCGAAAATATTTTAGGAGAAAAACAGAACCTCAATAAAACTTTCAAATGCGCCTTCTAAAACAATTGAAAAGGTCTGTTCCGGAAGTGTGTTATCCAGAACTACTTGTTTAAAATTTTAAAGCATGAGAAAAATAGACAAATACTTGAGAACATTTATACTGAAAATATCATTAACAGATATATACAACCAAGAAATCTATTTGACCCACAAAAGCCTTTTCATAAACAACATTACGAATTGGATCCATATTTGTAACGATTATAATGCTGTTTGTGAAAAGGCCTTTGTTTGTGGAAATTGGCGTCAAATGAAAGACAAATTCTTGTGAATTGACTTTAATTTCAATTTTAAACCAAAGGTCAAGAAATCGATTCAAATGTTTATTTATTTATTGATTGCTTTAATTGCATTCATTTTTGTTGTCTTTAAACTTTTAAAATCGAAGAAATCAATTGATTTGAAAGGAAAACATGTGTTAATCACCGGCGGAACCAAAGGAATTGGCTATTCTTTGGGTTTATTGGCCGTCGAAAACGGAGCAAATGTTTCAATCATTGCCAGAGATGTCAACCTTTTAGACAAAACTAAAATGGATTTCCTTAAGAAATGTGGCGCCGATTCTAAACAGAAAGTCCTGACATTTTCATTAGATGTCTGCTCCGATTATTACGATATCGAGAAGACTGTAACCGAAGCCGAAGCTATTTGTGGACCAATTAATGTATTGGTCTGTTGTGCGGGAACTTCGGTTAGTCTGCGCTTTGATGAGACTCCGATCAACGACTTTAAGAGAATGATTGATATCAACTATTTGGGAACCGTTAATGTGATCAAAGCCTGTTTGCCTTCTATGAAGTCCTCCGGAGGCGGGAATATAATAATGTTTTCATCGATTGCCGGTGTTTTCGGTTTATATGGATATTCGGCGTATTCTCCCTCCAAGTTTGCAATCGTCGGTTTGGCACAAGTCCTCGCTATGGAGGTATTCATTTCTTAAACCTTTCATTTGATTCAAACTATTTTTCCAAAAACAGTTGAAAATACACAACATATCTGTGTGCGTGTCGTGTCCTCCCGACACCGACACTCCCGGATTCGAGACGGAACAGATTGCAAAAGTATAGTGGTTTGCCCTAACTTTGCCCTAATTATCATTTGTATACTATTACAGCCCATCGAAACTAAGTTGATATCCGATTCGGCGGGACTTTACTCTCCAGAAGTAGTGGCCAAACATACTCTGACTGACGCTCTCGTAATACAAATGATATATAAATAAAATGAATTGATCTTTCAATTATATTCTAAAAGTCAGGAAAATTTCAGTCAACAATCGGTTTCGAAAGTTGGATGATTAGGACTCTTTGCTGTGGTATGAGTCCCTTCACATCCCTCATTGACACAACACTTCAAGTGCTGACAATGGGTTTGTTTCGAATCATTGGAATTATTTTCCTCAGAAAATGTGATTCTATTATAAGGAAGTGTTCTCAAGAAAAACAACTCAACAAAAAGTGTGATTAAAACTGTTTATAAAACTAAAATTTATTGTTATATTAATACAGAAAATGATCACAATTTTGAGCTTTTCTTCTATTTTTCAATTTCTACAAACTTAACAATCTTTAGTATTATTATTATTATTATTATTACAGTTAATTTGTTTCAGAATTCGAGGGAAAAGTAGCGCTATCTTGCAATCAATTCAATGATTAGTTGAAAGCTGTTATCGATTATATTTACGAATAGAGTCCCTGAAAAGTTATAGATTAAGTTCTTTTTCACTATCTTTCACCAATCAATTGAATGTAATCGAAGGAATCATTCAAATAAACGTGTTTTTAAATGATTAAACCATTTTTGGTAATTTTATCAAGATTATTATATTTTTATCGACCCTTTTTTTTTGTTAAAAAGGGTTGACATTTATTATAGACATTAATATGACTTAATAGCAGAAAGGGCTTTCCATTTCCAGCCAAGATTCAATTATTATTGCCAATTGATATAAAAATTTACCAAGTTCCTTTCCAATGATTTAAGACTTGAAACTTGAACAATATCTTAATAAATAAATATCTGACTTGATTCGACTAGATCAAGTGAATGAATAATAGCATCAAAAGTGTTTGGGCCGCCACTATTAGCCACCAGAATCAAAACCCTCCGTGATTTTTGTGAAAATAGCACTAAATTTAGCGATCCCTGGTTAATTAGGCTTTTTATTAACTTTCATAATTTGTTATATTTAGTCAGAATAAGACAGGGTGTGCTGCCTGGGGTCCTGTTGCCTCCTATTGGCCAAAAACCATTGACTAGATTTTTAATGATCTTCTGTTGACAACAGTTATTTGGGTTTAAACTATTAAACTATTATAAGTGGAGGTAGGGATCGATTTTGTCATTCATTCGAACTCTTTGTTCGAATCCAAAACTATTTGTCAGATTGCAATCTGAACCAACTTATCCATTTGAAACAGGTAAAATCCGGAATTTGCCCTTGCCACAATTATTTTAGGAGAAATCCGAAAACATGCAAACTTGTTGAAAGCACAGATCACTTCCTTAAAAACAGGCCTGCTTAAAAAACTGGATTTAATCGAACTACACCCTTGATCATTCAATTAAAGCAGTACTATAACCATTTGCATTTTATATGTTCTTTGATAGATTCAATTAGAATTGAAATTTTGAGAGTTAAGTCAAATATATATTTGCATTCAATTTGATATTCAGTTGACTTTAATTTTTAAGAAAAACTTAGAGTTCATCGATTACTCTGTAAATTACATTCATTTTGATGAAAATCAAGTATTTAATCGATGAACTTTTTGAGGAAATGAATTCATTAATATTTAAAGACGACATTCCCTCACAAATCACTAAAAATGAATAAAAATCATCTCAAAAATAAAACATATGAATACTTTACTGTTGGCCAGAAATAAATCGGAAATTTATTTGTTCTAAATATTTGTGTATAGAATAAGTAACAAATCAACCTGGTCGTGTTTTTAGTCTTACAAACATTGCTTTTTAAACAAAACTTATTATTTGATCTTGCACTTAAAATTAATTTTTCCAACCCAGTCAATTTGACACTTTTCTACATTTACTGTTTTTAATTGCATTTTCTGAGTAGATAAAAATATTTTAAAATAAAGCTTAACTTTTCTGTAATTATTATAAGAGAAGGGAATTTTAATTTACTTTTTCCAAAATAGCATAAATATTTTTAAAATTAGAGATGTAAAATATGAGGACATTTTACAGGTCGGCAAACTCAAAATATCCCCAAATTACCCGAGCACTTTGCACGACGCTCATTTTTTTGGTAGAAGCTTGAATTAACAAACGAACACATATAGTAAATGTAGTGACAAATTCTAGAACAACTTATAAATGAAATAATTTAATTATTTAAAATAAGTTAAAATTGAATCTTAGCTGATTCTTACACATAATACCCTATTATCCCGAAAATAGGGTCATGTTTGTGTGAAGTGAGATGAGACTGGCGGTAAAGCCATCTTATCAAGTATAAATTTTAATTTTTAAAGTCTAAATTTTGAGTAAAAAGAATGGGCTTAAGATCTGTAATAAAATTTGGTTTGACAGAAAGTGGGCTTGGGCAAAGGGGTTTTAACGAACTTATATAGTTTATTTATTATAAACAAGAGCGGTCAAATCCAACTAATAACACGTTCCTTAACTTGTCCCTTGTAAACCTAATGCTACAAATTGATTGAATTATTTAAAGTTATTTCAATTAAATTCCAAGAGAGAAAATGAATAAAAATTAAAACGAATAGGTAAACATTGATTTTCGTGAAAGTAAAAAAAGCTGACCGACACACAAAAGTTTTAACAGAAGCCCTCTCCTATAAGTTATAGTGGTTTTATAGGCTATAAACAGTGGTTTTATAGGCTATAACTAAGGAGCGTGCTAAAAATGCATTTGCTAAATCTTGTTATTTTTAGGAAATTGTTTTCTGTTTTCCATATTCATTAATGGGTTGGGTTTCCATCACTTTAAGTCTGGACTTTACGAATAGGTTGTGATAAAACTCATAACTTTGATAAAACCTTTTCGATGTTTTAACTAGTTAGTTAGACGATCATTTTAAACAGGTTAAATTGAAGGAAACTAGTGATGGTTGAGCATATGATGCGGGTCAAGGCTGAAGTGTAGAGGTAGTGTTTGTGACGTCATTGCAATCATTGGCATCACATGTAGTGATGAGTCTGTGTTTGACTGATTGAGCACTTGTTTCGCATA
This sequence comes from Euzetes globulus, assembly GCA_034695525.1. Taxonomy (NCBI): domain Eukaryota; kingdom Metazoa; phylum Arthropoda; class Arachnida; order Sarcoptiformes; family Euzetidae; genus Euzetes; species Euzetes globulus. The sequence continues at coordinate 5,049 of JAQIWP010001454.1, forward strand.
TGTCTGTCATTGCTATCAAACAAACAGTGGTTTTAAACGTATTTTAAATCATAATCTAATTATTCATCTCTTAATTTATATGTTTTTAAATCCAAAAGTATCTCAACGTTTTAATTATGTTTCGTTTGTGTCTCTTATATTGATTCCATTGTTATTTAGTGTTTAAATAATTTATTTACAAATAATTCCAATAAATGGCTGAAAATGAATATCAATTCAATTCGACGAACATTTGGTCTACAATTGAAGTCTTCAGTTGTGATTTGCATCGATTTGTGTCCAAAAGGAAATCATTTTCAATGAAACATTTGTTTTTATGTATAATAATACTGACGTTCGGTTGTAATGGAGTTCACTCTAAGATATACACAAATGATTTCGCCGTTTCTCTCAAAAGCCACAAATGTGATCAAAACAGCGCCCAGTCTTTGGCCGACAGACACGGATTCCAATTAGTCGGACAGGTATTCAACACATCCACCGATTATCCGATAATTATCTAATTAACATTGAAACCAATAGATCGGATCCATTGATTGTCACTATTTATTACGATTGCATCGGATTTCAAAGCGTTCCACAGATTATTCTCATTCACATCACTCGCTATTGAGTGAAGACTCAGATGTAAGTCAAATGTTTTCCATCTATTTTGTTGCCATTGTCTTCTCTGTTCCAATCGATTACCAATTGTTTGATTGAAACAAATGACAGGTCTTGTGGGTCGAACAGCAACACATCAAAAGCCGTGTAAAAAGAGATTATCTGGATGTCCATATCCCGGAGCTCAGGTCAACAGACGAGGCGGAACTTCATTGTAAATACTGTTCAAACAAAACACATCCAAAGTCATCAAAGTCTGACCGAATTGTTAGTTAAGACAATATTATTGTTATTCTGTTGTCTGTTATTATCAATTGTTGTTTGGATTACTATTGGTTTCACTTCAGAGGCATTCAATGAAAGGGACAAAACTGGAGTCGAGGCATAAACAGAGGCATAAACGAGATTTTCTCAAATTGTCGTCAAATACTCGCTTGACTTCCAGTTCGAAACGCCTGGCCTTCGATGACCCCCGTTGGCCACAAATGTGGTACTTGAATAGGGGGCAGGGTTTGGATATGAACGTACAATTGGCATGGAATCAAAACATCACTGGTAGGGGAGCGGTAGTCACTATTTTGGATGATGGTCTAGAGAAGGACCACCCAGACCTGGTGGCCAACTACGACCCTTTGGCCAGTTTCGATGTCAACAATCATGACGAGGATCCGATGCCTCGCTATGATATGATTGACTCTAATAGACACGGGACTCGCTGTGCGGGAGAGGTGGCTGCAAATGCCAACAACAACATCTGTGCCGTTGGCATAGCCTTCAACGCCAAAGTTGGTGGCGTTCGTATGCTTGACGGCGATGTCACCGATGCAGTCGAAGCCAGATCTTTAAGTTTAAACCCTCAACATATCGACATTTACAGCGCTTCCTGGGGTCCCGACGATGACGGCAAGACAGTTGATGGTCCGGGAGAGTTGGCCACTCGCGCTTTTATCGATGGCGTTACCAAAGGTCGCAATGGCTTGGGTTCCATCTTTGTGTGGGCCTCAGGGAACGGGGGTCGCGAACATGACAACTGTAATTGTGATGGCTATACGAACTCGATTTGGACCCTTTCCATTAGTAGCGCCACAGAGAACGGTCTGGTGCCCTGGTACAGTGAGGCCTGCAGCTCCACACTTGCCACCACTTATAGCAGTGGCTCTTTTGGTGAGCGTCAGATCGTCACTACCGACTTGCATCACGGCTGTACTGCCAGTCATACAGGAACCTCTGCCTCCGCACCTTTAGCCGCTGGAATTTGTGCCCTCGCCCTCGAAGCTAAGTACGACTGTTTCCTCTATACCAGAGGTAGCCAGGCACTTAATGGGGTATAAGTTGAGGGTAAAATGGCCCATTTTTCTTGAACCTCAGTGGGGGCTATAATAAGAAGTTTTTTTTCAAGATGGTGGCCGGAAACGACCATTTTGATTGTAATTCCTTGCAGTTAATTAAGCTTAATTTAGTTTAAATTGCTTTAAATACAGTCTAATTGATAAAATTATTGGAAATGGCCAAAAATCGGCAAAACATTTTTGAAAGGTCCCTTTCTTTGCGTTTTCCCTTACAATTCTTTTCAAACCTAAGAGGTATTTTGGCAAAATCTCGACCTCAGACTCCCTGCTATATACCTAGTCATACCTCCATTCTCTCCATTCTCTCCATTAGATTTATTATTGTTGACACAAAACCTCAAGTTATAAGATTTGAACCTTTCCTTTGCTCTGACTGTCAATTTTGTTAGGAAGTGAGTTCACTAAAAAATTGTCATTGATCTGAATTTTGAAAGCCATTAACCTCTGAATGTATGACAGGACAATTTCATCATTATCACAGAGATCTCCCTTTCTTTAATATTCCGTTCCCTTAACTTAATGGTGAGGTACTAATGAGTGATTTAATGTTAAGCCCTCGCCTCACGTGGAGAGATATGCAGCACATAGTCGTCCAAACAGCCAGACCTGCACATCTTCACGCTAGAGACTGGGAGACAAATGGAGTAGGCAGAAATGTTAGTCACTCTTTTGGTTATGGTATTTTGGACGCCCAAGCAATGGTTGAGTTGGCTAAAAATTGGGTGACTGTCCCCACTCAAAAAATGTGTGAAGTCAGGAGTCAACCAATCGATAAGTAATGAATGATTGCATAATTTGTGACTAATTTGAAGCCATTGCCAGACTGGTTCCCGCCAAGTCCTACATTGAAATGTCACTCAAGGTTTGCTCTAATGAATAATCTATTCAGTGGTAAAATAGTATTTTGTGGTCAGGTTTCGTGTGAAAACGTAAAGTTCTTAGAGCACGTCCAGGCAAAGGTCACCTTAACTGCCACTCGAAGGGGTGATATCCACGTTTACCTGACTTCCCCCTCTGGGACCCGCTCTACACTTTTGGCTCAAAGACCAATGGATAACTCACGATCTGGTTTCCAGAACTGGCCATTTATGACCGTCCATTCGTGGGGTGAGAACCCAAACGGCGAATGGAGGCTTGAGATTCATAATGAGGGCCGATATTACAGTAAGTTTTACTCAAAGTTTAGATATTAACTAAATTTTGACAAATTATCTGTTTTCCCACTAATCAGTCTCTAGTGGTCTGCAAAGCATTTTTGGTACGACTTTAGGATTGAATTAATTGCTTTGAAATGACTTTATTTTTGTTCTAAAACTCATTTCTTTAAATTATTTGTTCTATAGGTCGAGCTTTTCTCAAAGAATGGACTCTTGTATTGTTCGGCACTTCTGTTAGCGCTGACAGAAGGCATATGAAATCCAAATCAACTTCAATTGCAAACAGCGTTAAGCCATCAGTGCCTTTGTCGACATCAACTCCCACTCAGGACTTGTCCCGAACCATTGACTCACATAAAAGTTCCACAAAAGCACCGATTTTTGACATTAAACACAATAACATTGAAGACGAAGAAAATGCTGATCACATTCTTTCCGACAGTCAGAGCAAACATATGTATAACTATAACGAAGGTCTGTTCAATGTTCTTGCATTCTTTTATTATTCAAGTTTACCATTGACTGACACTTCTTATTCGGTCTATATTTCCAACAATTGACAAAAACTAACTAGTAGTCAATAGAAGAGTAAATACCCCACCGCTTATTAAGACAATTTTCATCAGAAGTTACCCTGCAGATTATCATAAAAGTACATAATAATTATTGAAAACAAAGACAATTAAGAACAAAATTAGTCAGATTAAACATTAAAATCCTCTAGGGTGTTGAAACTCGGTGACCCCTTGCCAATAAGTTGACAAAATTGAACCTTTCTTAAAATTAAGTCTATGAGAAACTGTTTTAATGATTGGTTAATGTAAAAATAATTTAAGAGGCTTATATTTTAGTATATAATAATTGTGGTGATTCTAATGGTCTGGTGTGGAATAGGGTGGCCCATTCTAGTTCATGGCACACGTGAGAGTCAAAATCCTGGTATGATGTCTGAAGGAGCGGTCAGCAGAAGTGGATGTGCATTATCTGATCCTGTGTTGGGAAGATGTATAGGTTGGTTCATCTGTGCCTTTGCCGTCACAGCTATTCTTCAGTCCTCTTAATATTAACTCTGAATCACTTCAAAGTCTATTTCTTCCGTTTCTTCTAACAAACAAAATGAAGAGCAAATCATTTTCGTGTGAAGAATAACTATATTGTGTATTATTACCCATCAGTATTAGGAAGCTATCGCTGTTAAGGTCAATCACTGCCCTCAAGTTTCACATACTATCAGTCCATCACTTAATGTATTTATGTATGAAAACATAAATAACTTAGTGATCGAAAAGTGTAAAAAATGTAAATTAAATGTAAATAATGTGTTTTATCATTGCTTTCATATCATTAACGAGTCTTTCATTTATTGATCGCAATTCTATCAAAGCATTATTTATATTACCCGAGTCTCTGATACGGATGACCTCCAATCCCTTCAGATTATTAATGCAGGAGCGCTCAAACTACCAATTAAAGCACAAGACAGGCACCCATTTCATTAATCTAAATTTTTTGAAAGGATTGACCCTGATTATTCCTGGTTTGCATATTCTAAGACATAATAAATTTATTATATGAACAGGGATACTTGGCGCGGAATGCCCAATTTGAACTCCCAAAGTTCTAGTGAAGCATTCTCGAGAACCCCCTCTCCCAGGTTCACCTCCTAAATTTAAATGATCATCACTGTTCATGTGCAGTGCCTCTGATTGGTTAATTGAATATTAATTTCATTGAAAGATGAGAAGTTGACAAAAACTTTTAACCGAGCAGTGACACTGTTACATTACTTTCTACCTTCAATTTTGGACCCTTCCTCCCCCCCGTGCTTTGAAGTCACTCATAATTAAAGCTTTTTTTTTGAGGGATAAACGGTTTTCTGAGCCGAACGCGCTAGATGTTAATTATTTGCTTATAATCAGAAATAAAATGCAGTTATGTGGTTATTATTTTGAATTCAATGAATAAAACATTAAAATAAATCTTAAAACCACTTAACAACAATTGATTTTTGATTATAAGCAAATAATAAACACCTAGCGCGTTCGGCTCAGAAAACCGTTAATCCCTCAAAAAAATGCTTTACTCATAATTAAAAGCAATTCAATTTGTTGAAAATATGATGAACTAGTAATAGCGCGCTTCATAATAAATTATGCAATACGACCATGTCGATTTTTCAAATAGAATTTCAGTATTGCACTACAGATTATTTAACCAAAAATGTGAACGATTTTAAACTAAATTCACTAACAAGGTCTTCTTTGTAAGCATAGTCCTAATTAAACAATTTTGAAATATTCTGAATCCGCAAATTGATTAGAATTGACCAGTACAACTATTTTTTGCCAATTGTCACTATTAAACCCGAAATTGGTATGGCCAAAAATGCTACATAAGCAGAGATGTTCAAGGTTCATGACCTTAGGGGGATATTATATAATAGCAGGAGGATAATTACTTATTTTCAGACCAAAATCTAGGGGGGGGGGTATATTTAAAAAATAGCTAATGTAAGCGCACATTTTTTGCCAATTTGTTCTTAAATACGCTTATTTCCGATAATGTAAAACGTTAATTAACTTAATTAAGCTATTATTCAAGTCGCAATGCTATATTCCTTAAAATAAGAGACAAAATGGCCCACTTTTTGGCTGCCATTACTAAAAAATAGTAATCTTTGAATGGGAGGTCAGTTTCTCTGTGTTTTAATGGTACAAATTACATAATTTTTCTCAAACCTAGCGGGGATAAATGACCAAAATAACTGGTCTACGGGGTGGGGGGAGTAATTCGAAAAATCCCCCTTTTAATCCCTGTATATAAGATTAGATTTGAAAGATGCATTTTATACTTTAGTAAGATTTATATAATATTTAGATTCCTTAAAACTATCAATGAATAAATTTTACTAAAATTCATATCTCAAAAAGGGTTTCGTCTACTTTTTAATTTATCTTGCATATTCTACGAAAATAAATCATTCTCTATTTCGTATAAATCACTTTTTTTTAATAAGGACTATACTTACAAAGAAGACCTTGTAAGTTGATATTTGAAAAAATTAAACTTTTTAATATTGTTTCTACCTATACATAATAAAATATAATGATCATGCAAAACTTGTCGTTTTACAATATATTTGAATAGAAATCTTACGATTTAAAAAGTTCAGTCGTTTTTTTATAATTTGAGAAGTAAATTTTAAAAAATAACAAAAGTGCTATTTAGTTTTTTCTTAATAAAATTTAGCAAGCCTAAACCAAATAACTGCTATTAATTTATTCAAAATAAATAAGAAAATATTTAATTAATTCGCGTTAAATTGAAACAATTTTGAAAAGAAAACATGCCTATTCGTTTTGCCAAATTATCAAAAAGTCCCATACTTTTATTATGGAAACTTCCAGGTTAAAAAACCTAGAAAAATGGTTTTGATAAAAATTATGTAAATTTGTCAATTTTAATTATTCAAGTAAAATTTTTGAAATGTATTCTATTTTTGAACAATTGCTTATTGAAATAAATCAAACAAAATAAAATATTTTTGTCGAATATTAGCAGGGTGGTTTTAGTTCAAAATCGTTCACATCTTTTTGTTAAATTGTCTGTAATGCAAGTTTATAGTATCTTGGTTGCTGAGATTAAGGTTTAGCTTTCATAGTGGCTGACCCTGAACTAATTTTTACTCCATTGTCTATTGAATATAATGAATGTCTGATTAGCTGAGGTCTAAACTAACTTAAGTTTTATATGCCTTTCATATATGAGACGATAAATGCTTTCTTTTAAACTACTAATTACGATCGAGCCAAATTTTGTCCTTCATTCAAGAAAATTCTTAACTATAATGATTTTTTCAAATAATTATTTTATGAAATGATATTGACTTTAAAGAACTGAATTATTGGGAAATCGTATAATTTGTTTAATACTCAATAGTTTTTTTTAATAATTATTTATTACCTCAAAAAATATTGATTTATTTGAAAATATTAGAAAATTGTTGTTATGATTGGTTTCACATTTTTCAATAAAACTTTTTTGATTGAAATGTTTTAGAAAATGATTTCATTGATAGAATTAGTACTGAAATTCATAAGTTTATATATATATATACCCTTTTACGTGGTCTAAAAGACCGGTCTTTATAAGCCATTTCGGGTATTTCGACCTCAAACAATCGGTTGCTATGTCTTTATAGATCATTTATAAAGACAGCCTTCTTCTAGGCTTTATTTATAAAGAACGGTCTTTATAATCGATTCAATGCAGTGACCGGTCTTTTCTGTTCACATTTTAAACATGAAAATACATTTAACATGATTTTGAAGAGGTTTCGGCCTCTGACCGGTCTTCAGAGTCGGACACATTGATTACAATATCTGTAATACTCTTTGACTGGTTCGCTCCGATTCGACCGGTCCCTCTTCACTTGATTCTCGATCATTAATCGGATTATATTTTGTGAATGGATCAGTTTCTGAGCGGTCAATAATGTCTTGATAATTATCACTCATTTTTAATGAATAAAAGCATTGACAGGAAACCAAACATTTATAAGGAAATGAATTTTAATTTAACAAATTATTTCGGGATTTTATACTCCTTTATAGTTTTCATAGAATGCTTTGAAATTGCATATAAAGTCATGTCTTTATACTAGTCTCAGAAAGTTGCTAGGTCTTTAAAGACCATCTTCTCCGACAAATGGCTTATAAAGACCGGGCTTTAAAGACCACGTCATCAGGGCATATTCTGTTTAAGCAAATGCATTCTTGAAACAAATGCATTAAAAGAGATGTGTAATTGGACTGGTTCAATTGTTAGACGGTACTGACAGATGCACTGGTGCTGGTATTTCAACTGAAGCTGGAACTACAAGCCTCCTACAGGCCTACTACAGGCCTCCTACAGGCCTACTACAGGCCTACTACAGGCCTACTAGCCGTCTATTCTATATAACAATTTTGATTTAGTCTTTTTTAATAACGACTAGTGTTAGCAGAGATTCCTCATTTGGTTAATTCTATTCTTTCCATAGACTGTATGCCCGGCCTATTACTTTTCAATGACGTCTGTATCAGTTCGTGTCCTGAGGGATATTTTATGGCTGAGAAAAGCACTCGACTCGACGACCTAAGTTCGACTTCAGGCGTATGTAATCGTTGCCATTATTCGTGTAAACATTGTTTCGGTTCCAATGATAATGAGTGCAGTGAATGCTTTTCTGACGCTATTCTTCACCGGAACGGTCACTGTTTTGCCAGAGAATTAGTTCAAGAGGTCACAGCTTTAGAGAAATGGTATACAGCCGTTGCCGTCGTATTCCTGTGTTTGTGTTTTGTGATCTTGACTTTAGTTATTTACATAATAACTGATAAAAATCCTCATATTTTGTGCTGCTTTGCGCCTACTGTTCGAAGAGATACTGTTTATGACGGTCTTCCTCTTAGTGGTCAGCACTCAATTATTGTCAGCACTAATTCCACTAAAAACAATCGCAATAACTATCAAATTGAAGACATCAGTGAAGAAGACTTATAGAATAGAAATCGTTGTTATAAACAAATTATTTTTAACCTTAATTTAATCATTAAATTGTTTGACCGAATTTAATGCTTTTTTAATTTAATTACAAAATCATTGATTTTATTTCAATGCTTTTTATATAAAAATTTTATTTTAATTGTAATTCAATTCCTATTGTGATAAACATATTCAAAATAAAACTTATTTATATTCTCTAACTTTTTACTGAATTACGCGTGAGTTGGTTCTGTCAATGGATTAGGTCATTGATCCAATCCATTTGTGTCGGATTATTCAATGCATTCAATTCGTTGGGCACTTCGTTTTGGTCGTAATTGTCTTCTAAATATTCCTGAAATTATTCCAAACGCTTAAAAACTCAAAATAAATTCAAAATGATTTTATATATCTTAAAACAAAAGCTGTTATTTAACTTGTTCAATATGAAATTTTTCTTGCAACCGACAATTGCCTTTCTAAGAATGAAAGTTCAATTATCTTGGTTTTTAGTTATTAAAATTTTTTTTTAATTAAAGCTCGAAGAAATTGTGATCTTTTGGTTTAATAGTGAGATATTGATATACCGGTGTCATATCAATTGCTCTAACGGTCAAGTCTTCTTCTTCGTATCTTCGAGGTCCATATCTCAAGCATCCTGGAGGTTCTATTGTGCCATGAAGTATTAAAGTGACACTTTTCACTCTTCCTCTGTGCCCATCATTTCTCTAATTGGAAAATTAAAAAACCAATAATAAAATCAAACAAGAATTAAGTGAACACCTTATACAACGACGATAGCGATTTCTATATAAATGAAAGATTTTCTATAATATCCTCAAAACTTAAGGACTTTAAAAATTCTTGCAATCAGGAGAAATTTTATTTTGACTTTCCCTAATTGAAACTAGGATAATCAATTGGACAACATACGTAGTCTCTGATGACAAGCCTCCAGTGCCCTTTAGGATTTTCACCCCATAAGTGAACTGATGTCAGATTCCAACCCCTGAATCCAAAAACTGAAGAATCCTTAGGTCTTAAAGTCAAAAGCATAGTAACTGATCCTAAAAATGTTAAAAAGTCAATAATAGATTCTAATATATTATAGAATTGTTGTAATTAGGGATATGCCAATTGAATATTCAATAAATTCAATGTTGAATATTCAAAAGTGCAAAATATAAATTCAATAAATTTAAAAAACGCCAAGTTATTATTTTAACTGTTCACTAAAAATTCAAAAATGGAGAAAATTGTCATAGAAATCCGGTGAGTTTTGACTACCCCATATCTTTTTGGAAATTATTACGTGGTAACCTTAGATCGG